>JAGFNQ010004897.1:480321-604605 GCA_024364735.1 Boesenbergia rotunda | reverse complement strand
CCATACGCCTTCGGCCTCATCGGAATGCAATTCTGTCAGAAAATCTGCTAGGGCTTGCGCTTTGATAGCCGGCCGAGGTTGATATTGTATGTCATACTCGCTCAGCTCAGTTGTCCACTTGACAAGTCGCCCTGATGCGTCTGGGTTGGTGAGCACACGACCCAGGTTACTGTTAGTCAATACAGTAATGGGATGTGATAAGAAATAGGGCCTGAGTCGCCGGGCAGCTAGGAACAGTATGTATCCCAATTTTTCGAGTGTCGAATACCGACACTCGGCTCCTTTAAATAAGTGGGCAAAGAAATACACCGGCCTTTGTTCAGTTTTTTCCTGCCGGACCAACACCATGCTGCCCGAGTCAGCGGAGGTCGCCAAGTATACATATAAATTCTCCTCAGGGTCTGGTCGGGCAAGTGTTGGTAATTCTGACAAGTAAGATTTCAGCTCTTCAAAGGCCTTGTCACACTCTGCGTCCCACTGAAACTTGGTGGCCCGGCGTAGTGTCTTGAAGAATGGTAGTCCCCGTTCGGCTGATCGGGAAATGAATCTGGAGAGGGCGGTTATCCGCCCGGTCAACCGCTGAGCTTCCCTTAGATTGCGTGGGGCCGGCATCTCTAGAATGGCTTTCACTTTGCCCGGATTAGCTTCTATTCCTCGCTCAGTGACAATGTAGCCGAGGAACTTCCCACTCCGTGCCCCGAATAGACATTTGGCCGGGTTAAGCTTCAGGCCAAACCGCCGCAGAGTTTGGCAGGTCTCTTCAATATCGGGGATTAGCTCTTCCGCCCGGGCAGTCTTGATAAGAATATCGTCGACGTATACTTCGACGTTACGCCCAATTTGTGACCTGAACACCTTGTTCATCATCCTTTGGTAGGTGGCACCAGCATTCTTGAGGCCGAACGGCATGACGGTGTAGCAGTAGGTGCCGTCAGCCGTGACAAAGCTAACCTTCTCCTGGTCAGCCACCGCCAGCGGGACTTGGTGGTATCCCTGGTACGCATCCAGCATTGATATGAACTCGCTGCCTGCCGTTGAGTCCACCATTTGATCTATCCGGGGAAGTGGGTAGCAGTCTTTTGGGCATGCACGATTGAGATCTCGGAAATCAATGCATACTCGCCACTTGTCGTTGGGTTTGGCTACCAGCACCACATTGGCTAACCAGGCCGGGAACTGGACCTCCCGGATGTGTCCGGCCTCCAATAGTCTTTCGACTTCCGCCCGGATGACTTGGTTCTGCGCGGCGCTGCGATCTCTTTTCCTTTGCTTTACTGGCCGCGCATTCGGGTAAATATGGAGCTGATGTTCCGCAACTTCTGGTCGGACCCCCTTCAAATCTTTCGGCGACCAGGCGAACACATCCTGATTTCGGACGAGGGCTTCGATCAGCGATTGTTTCAGCTCCTCGGGAAGTCCTGCAGCAATTTGTACTTTGGACTCACCCCGATCGGGCAGAAGTTGTACCTCTTCCTTGTCCTCCTGCAGTTCCGCCCAAGGGGATGCCTCCACCACGTTGCAGCCGCTATCTGCCCGCCTGGCCTTCTGACCGCCTGATCGGACGTCATCAGCATAGCAACGCCGGGCCACGATCTGATTGCCTCTCACCTCGCCGACCCTGTCGCCGACCGGAAACTTCACCTTGAGGTAGTAGGTGGAAACTACCGCTTTAAATTCATTGAGTGCCGGTCGACCGAGTATGGCGTTGTAGGCAGCCGGCGCATCCACAATCAGAAATGTGGTCAAACGGGTCCTCTTGAGTGGCTCCTCTCCAAGTGAGACGGCCAGTCGTATTTGTCCGATCGGCTGCACTTCGTTCCCCGTGAATCCGAACAGGGGCGTAGCCACCAACTCCAGCTGCGACATTTCAATCTGTAGCTGATCGAAAGCTCGCTTATATAAAATGTTTACCGAGCTGCCGGTGTCCACAATGGTGCGGTGGACTTCGTAATTGGCGATGACAGCCGAAATGACCAACGGGTCGTCGTGTGGCACCTCCAATCCTTGCAAATCCTGCGGCCCCCAGCTGATTTGGGGCCCTTGAGCTTGAGAGGTGCTGACCCCGACTTGGTGAATTTCCAGCCGGCGCACCTGTGTCTTCCGGGCCCGATTGGAGTCTCCTCCGGTAGGCCCACCGGAAATCACATTGACGCCTCCGCGGACGGCGTTCTGGTGATTCGCCTGATCTTCGTCAATCTCCCCCGCCTCTTCCTGCTCGGGCTGAGGAAATAATTGCCGGGCGGCGGGGGTATCTCGCCCTTGTCCTTGGGCTGTGGCTCCATAACCACGCCCGCGCCCCTGTGGGGTTTGTCTTCCTTGACCCCTGCCGCGTGGGGTCCTTGCTCTAGCGCCTGCTCGGCAGTCTTCAGTGTTGTGCGTGTTGCATTGGTGAAACGCACAATACGGTGCCCATCTGTTGGGCCAATTCCCTTGTGCTACTTGCACTTGTTGGGGTCTCATTCCCGGGCGATCGGCCGGTCGGGGACTGCGAATCGGTCCCCCTGGTGATCTGTGATGTTGAGGTGCGGGCTGTGGGTTAACCGCAACTTCCTTCCTTCGGGCGGCTTGCGCCTCCTCTACATTGATATACTTGACAGCCTTCCCGAGCAGGCTGTCGAAGTCCTTCGGTGGCTTCCTGATCAGGATCGGAAGAAATCTCCCTCCTGGAGCCCTTGCGAGAATGCGGTGACCAATACTTCTGGCGTTGTATTGGGCACCTCTATAGCTATTCCGTTGAACCTCCGGATATAGTCCCGGAGTGATTCTTTCGGACCTTGCCTCAGAGCAAACAAATTGAGGCTGGTCTTATGGTGCCTTCGGCTGCTTGCGAAATGCTGCAGAAACAGCCGCTTCACTTCTGCCGAAACTCCCGACTGATCCTCCCGGGAGTCCGTCGAACCACCGCTGAGCCTGCCCAGAGAGGGTTGTCAGGAAAGCGCGGCATTTGACGCCCTCCGGGTATTGATGCAACAGGGCGGCGCTTTCGAATTTCATAACATGCTCTTCGGGGTCACTGGCCCCCGAGTACTCAGGCATAGTGAAGAACCGCAGATGCTTAGGAACAGGATCTTCAAGAATTTGGGGAGAGAATGGGCTATGAGCCGGGTAAGCCGAAGCGGGGTCGGCTAAACCTTTCCCTTTGTCCGGCCGCGTCTGAGGCGCCAGGCTGGTTGCTGAAACTTCGGTCGGGGCCGAGTGGACCGCGTTCCGGAAAAGTGCTCGGGGAAATGTAGGAACGAAGGGGTCGGGCTGAGCAGCCATACCTTCCGAGTTTCCCCTCGTAGAATGCCCGGGGAGTCGGGCTCCTTGACTGCCAATTAGCGGGTGAGATTGTTGCGCTTTCTGTGTCCGAGCAGCCATCAACATTTCATATTCTTCGGGCGTGAGTGTAACCGTCAAAGGATTAGGGTTTTCCATCCTCCGCTCTCGATCAGGCGGAATGCCCTTCTTCTAGCGCCAAATTTGATCCTGTCGCCGAGCGGGGTGGGGCCGCAACCGGATGACGGTGTAGGGATGGATGACGTGTGCGCTGACGGGCTGCCTTCGCTCAGAACGACGCAGCTAACGGGGGTGCCTTCCGATCGGACGGAAGCGGATTCTGCCTGGTACACCTTTGGCCAGATGGATGAGGAAACCGCCGAGTGGAGCTTCCGAATGGAGGAAGAAGGATCTCTACCGGCGGGGACTGTTTGGCCGAACTGTCAATATTGCGGATGCAGGGGAGATCTCCGAGTGAAGTTCCTCCGAGGGGATCCTGTCGTCGAGGAGAACTTCGGCCGAATGACCTGAACCTGCTGAGGGAAAGGACCGTTAGCAACCTAGCCGGGAAGCGTCCCGGCAAGGCCCTCCGACGGTCAAGTCAGTACTCCGGTGAACAAGCAAAATAGAGGAGCACTGTAGATGAGAAGCTTCGCGCGCGTACCTGATAATGAGGAGGGGAGGGGCTTATATAGCCGGGGGAAAGGACCAAGTCTGACCTGTGTCAGGATTCTCTGACCTGGTCGAGGGATATTCCCTGACTGTCTGCCGGGGTGTCAGGATTCTCTGACGGAGTCAGGGAATATTCTGTGATTGTGTCGACTTGTAGCCAGCATTCCTTGTCTTATACTGTTTGTCCTATGTGAGGACAGAGACAGGTTCTTGTACATCCCCGACCGGCGCCACCTGTCACCAACGGCCCGACAGGGCGGCGTGCCAGGGAGCGTCAGGTCACACGAGTGGTGACAGCCTGTTAACTGCAGCTGGTGCGGATGTTTTGTCGTTATCCTAGGGTGGTTTCGGGGGGAGTGCCCGAGTGAGCGACAGACGGGGATGCCCTGCTGGATGTCCGGTATGGACCTGAAGGATTACCGGGCGGATTCACCCGGATGATTAGGCGTGGGGCCTTTATATGGCCGGGCGGCAATACCCGGGCGAGGGGATGTAGAGACCGGGCGGAAGTACCCGGATAAGTGAGGCATAATAACCTTATGATGGCAGACCGGGATTGACTGGCCGGCTGAGCTCTGGCATTTATTCTACCCGGGTGCTTGAGTCCGACCGGCTGGCAGGAAATCTAAGACCGGCTAGGGTGTTTATCAGGCCGGCTATCCGTACAATGACATGGACCCAGAAGTTGGCCAGGCTGTTTGCCACGCGGGCTGTCCGTATGGTGACAAAGATAGGGCGGGATCAACGTCTAAAGTAGAAGGAGAAATCAATGACACTAGTCGGCAAAGGAACACAGTGGAGCATCCGGAATCCTAAACCTCCTCTCTTTTTAGAACATAACATTGAGCAATCAAATGGCTCTGGTCTTTCACTGTGGCACTCAGAGTACTAAAGCAGCAGGGGAAGGTGACAGGGCCCGTGATCATGGCAGGTTCTCACTGTCTCGTAGTCGAATGGCGTTGGGCGGTTTTGGAGAGATGAATGGCAGGCCGCCGTTTGCATCGCCGCGGTTTTGTGCACAGCAAGTACCTCAAGGACAGGGACGACACATTCAGATTCATTTGGTCTTTTCAAGCTATCGAACAAATCATTTCTTCGTCAGTATTTGGTCTGTCTGAATTTTAAACAATTTTAGATTATGAAACACAGAGTGCATTTTGCCATTGACCATCGGGTGTGATAGTATTAGCACTGTGGCAAAACTGGTTAGATATAAGTGATTGATAAAGGAGATGGAGAGAAAAGAGATTTCATTGTGAATAAGATTTTAGTCTCACATTCATTTCAAGATATATTAGTTGGTTTAAATTGATTCAAAAATATGTTAATTGTAAACAAATATACGGGGAGAGACTCTATAAATCTAGGGCATAAATATGTACCGAATTAAGTTGACTTGTGTGAGTGCACGACCTGTGCGCGTCGAATGTAGGACCGATCAAGGCAAAATTTGTCCAAGCGAATAAGACATCTAGGAAAATTTTTGTTCAAATATAACGGATGTATTAATTAATGATTAATGCAAACTCTATAACCTCCAGACGTTTTATCTGCATGGTTAATAAGCAGTAAATGACGTTAATTCGGTTATTAATTAGTGTATGGGGCTAAGCTTTATATAAAGAGACCGTGACCGAGAGCAAAAAGGAAAAATAGATAGAGTAACAATTGTCTTCCACTTCGTTCTCAAGTCTTCCGTGTGTACCCGTTCGGTGGATTACTTGTGGTGGCAATCGGGTACTTTGTTAGTTTACCACGAGTAACCAGTGCTTTTGTACGTAGTACCGCTGTTGTATCTTGGGAAATAGACATCTATTATAACCTCGAAGCATAGTGAGAGGAGGATAAATTTGTTTTAAGGAAACTGTATTACGCAGACTTCATCAACTCTTCCTCTCCAGCTCGGGAAGTCTGGTTCGGGAGATCCAGCTCGGAAAGTCCGGCCCAGGAAGTCTGGCTTGAAAAGTTCGGCTCGTGAAGTCCAGTTCGGGAGATTCAGCTCAGGAGCCTCCGCCTCGGGAGGTATAGCTCGGGAGGTGTAGCTTGGGAGATCCAATTCGAGAATTTACACTCTACATACAAGGTAGCTCGGGGCTTTAAGACCACTCAACAAGTAAATTAAAATTAATTTATTTTAATATCTCCGACAGTATATCCAACGAAAGACCATTTGTCTCTATAATCTTCATCAACAAAGACGATCGATGTGTCTGATTATCGACAAAGATTAAGCTCAACGAACAGATTAAGGTGAATATCATCTCAATGTATTCCAATTCATTAAAAAAGCTAAATAAATATTGCAAATAAAAAATTCTAAAAATATCTCTGTGATAAAAATAAATAAATATATATAAATAAATTCTTCCAGCAGCATCATTTTAGTGCTCACTCGACCAGCACACGCAACAGCGTTAATGGAGCTCGGCGAGCACGCTATCTCGGAAGATCTCCTCATCTCCGTCCCCGGGGACGCGTCGCCGGACTCCTTCCCGCTGGCCGTGGCCGACTTCTTCGCCTTCGACGGCGCCGGCGCCGCCACGTTCGACGACTACGCTTTCCTCACAGCCTTCGACACCTCCCCGTCGGAGCCACCCGGAATCGACCGCTCCGTCGAGGCTTACTGCCCTCTCTCTGCCACGCCGGAGCACAGTAAGAGCTTCGGCATGGCGGAGCTAACGGCGCCCCCGCCGGCGTATGGACTGGGCGGGCTCGTGGACACCGGGAAAAAGCAGAGGAAGAAGGCGGAGGGGATGCCGTCGAAGAATCTGATGGCGGAGCGTCGCCGGAGGAAGAGGCTCAACGACCGGCTCTCCATGTTGAGATCAATCGTCCCCAAGATTAGCAAGGTCGTCTTAAATTACGTTATGGGTTTCACGAACATTTTCTAATTATCTATCCAAATTATACAGATGGACAGAACATCTATTCTCGGCGATACCATTGATTACATTAAGGAGCTCACGGAGAGGATCAAACAGTTGCAGGAGGAGACATCGATGGATTGGAGCTTGAATCACGGCGATCTATTGGGCCTCTTCAGGGAGACGAACTCCAGTGAGATGTTACTGAGGAGCTCCCCAACAGTAAGTAATAAGAACACAATTACTACAGTCGATCGAGAAACTAATTGTAAGTCTTCTGTGAAAAGTTCGACGTAGAAAGAAGAGGAGACGAGACACGAATAGAGATCAACTGCGGTGCAAAGACAGGTCTGTTGTTGTCGACGATGAACACGCTCGACGGCATGGGGATGGAGATCCAGCAATGCGTTGCCAGTTGCTTCAACGACTTTGCCATGCGCGCTTCTTGCTCTGAGGTTTAGTTAAATTAAATATAAATTATTTTTAAATCCCCAATTATATCTTAAACGTTATTTTTAGTCACTATATCAGAAAAAATTTATTTTCAACTCCTTAGATGTAAACTTTCATTTGTTTCAGCTCTCTAATTATATTGATTTACCTGATTGTTCCCATTATTTTTAAGTATAAAAAGTCTAAAATGAGGTATAACTCTTTCTTAATTCAGTATCATATAATTAAATTTTAATATATTTTCTATCAAATTATGTATCATCCTTTTTTTGAATGTAGTAATAAGTATAATTCATTTTAGATTTAATATATTTAAATTGAAATTTAATTTATTTTCTGTCAAATTGAACATAATTTTTTTTATGTTTGACCAATTGATTAAGAGTTCATATTAATTGATTAATTTAGGATGAATTGATTAGATAATACTCAATTTGATATAAAATTTATTAGATTTTAATTAAATAATACTAAATTTATGAAGAATTATATTTTATTTCGGATTTTTTATATCTAAAAAAATTGAAGGTAATTCGATAAATTTATAGTTGAAACGCATGAAACTTTATATGGAAGAAGTTTAGGATAATTTTCCCTTAAATTAAACTCCATTAACAAAACCCAGTTTTTTTAACCAATTAATCTGCCGCCTAAGTGCATGTTAATTGCTGTGCTACAGATCAGCACGAATCGTAAAGCAAACGTAAGCCTCGAGGAGACAAAGCAAGCACTGTTCAGGAATGCAGGGTACGGAGGAAGGTGCTTGTAGAAATATAATGCTTCCCTTGATTAATTATATTACAGTTAGTGTCTAATTACCTTAATTAATGTTCCTAATTAGATCTGTTAGATATTATTATGTGTTTATTTGTAAGTAAATCTGAACATGATCTAACTTATGTTTATTAAATGTGAGCTCTTAATTGCTCATTAGCTTAGAATTTTTAGGTGCTCTTCGTCTCTTATTATTCTTTCTGAATAATAAACTCAATTCCCATCGAAATCAACCCTTTTCTAGTTGCTGTGGTCTGAGAATTGTGTGTTATTATTGATTAATTGAAGCAAAAGCAGAACTCTTGTCCTGATCTCTTTTCTTATTGAATGGTGGCATTAAATAATCCAAACACAAGGAATGAAGAATAAAATGATCGATTTCAACTGTTGAACAAGTAGCATTCTCATTACGCTAAGAAATAAAGCTTGAAAATATCTTTTTAATTACTTCCATGAGTTTTGCCACAAGGCCCACAATCATTAAATTCAAATTAATCTTTCTATTTATTTTTTGATTTAATTCCTCATGAACTGGGTCGTCGTCGATCGGTTTGGTTATCAACAGTTGAGTACACTCGCAATCGAAGGCGACCAAAAATCCATCAGCCATGGGCTCCGCAGCTGCGTCAGGAACGGGTCCTGTAGCCACTCCAGCCCGCTCTGCTTCGGGACTTCCAGCTCCGGCAGGATCGCCGGCCGCCGAATCGAGGACGCCGGCATCGCCGGCGCCGCGGCGACCGCGACAGGAGGATCAGTGAAAGCGGCGTCGCCGTCGAAACTCCCTGTGGCGGCCGAGGCGGCGGACTCCGCCTCCGCCGCCCGCTGCTCCAATTCCTTAACCGACGCGGCCTTCCGATAGATCTTGCACAGCACGATGTCCTCCTGCGTAGTCTTCGTTGCAGAGGCAACAAACTCTGGGAGACGATATTCCTTCATGACCCACTCGGTCTTGGTACCCCTGGGCGCCCGACCTTCGTAGTAAACCAGCGTCTTCTTGAGCCCGATCAGTCGCCTCGGGTTGGCGGCGCTACGCACCGGCCTATCGCTTCCGGTGGCCTTCCAGAAGCCCCTCTCGGTCATCCGGCTCGGCCTGTTGCCGTTCCGGTCCCCGCGCGGCACGTAGAAATACCACTCCGTCTCTCCTATCTTCGCCATCCCTGCATATTGGCAGAAACCAGTTAAACACATCTTCAATTCGCTTGACTGTATCAGTATTAATTAATTAATTACCTGGTAGATCCCAAGGATCATGTCGATAAAGATTCACCGTGGTGATGATCTCAAGCTGCAGCTTCTTGCCCTGGACTCTGCTTCTCAGGTAGAAATCAAGAAGCTCTTCCTCTGTTGGATGGAACCTAAAGCCTGGAAGATCCATCGATCTCCAGTGAGTTAGTGCTCTCGATCGCTGCACTTTTGCAGATACTTATATCGAACTCTTTTTCCACAAATTAAATTCCGAAGCTTGGAATTAACTGCTTCGGACCATAGCTCTTGTCTCAATTCTTTCTTTTGCTTGGTTTATTAGTTTTGGATATTTCTGATGTGATTCAAGATTCTCGCGTGGCTGCAGTATTATAATTAAGTGGGGAACAGTTGAATGCAGGTTTGGGGGGGAGACTGACGCAGACTTTTGTTTGCATGCTTGTTGAGTAATGGAAATTCAGGTAGGTAAGGTCGAACTGACCTGTGCCTTTCTTGACCTAGTTCCATGGATGCATTTTGAAACGGTCAATAGATCGATAAGTTGATGGTTTAAATGCATGTCGAGGAGAATTAATCTGGAGAAGGAATGCGTGACTTGAGTGTTTAATTTGGCCTTCGTGGAATAAGTCGTTTTGTCTCGTTGATGGTCTTCCTTCTTGGCAACCGGCCGATTCATTTGTTTAATATATTGACTCGAACGGGTAGAGTGGCGTCGCTGTCCTCTCTTTCTCCTCTTCCGATTCGGAGGACGTCCGCCGCGACGGTCGGAGAACAGAGCCGAGGAGGCAGAGCGACCTGAAACAGGGGAGATGAAATAGCGTCTCGTCGCGAGCCATGCGCTTGAAGTGGACGTCGAGGAGGAGGTGGAACCTGAAACAGGGGAGATGATAATCCAGATATCTGAAACTTCTGTCCAACTTGTGAATGATCCAGCTTCACAAATGACGCCCCATGGATAGACTGATAGCGTGGGTGTTGTAGATTTGGGATCAGATAAAGTCAACATACTCATCCTCTCCATATGCTTGTCACAGTATCCGAGATAGTAACCTCTGTAATTTATTTCCTCCGTATTGATCCTGAGACGGATTAGCAAAGACACTGGAGACGAGCGAATCACCTCTTACCACCAACTTCACAAATGACAAATCAATCCGTAGACAAATTCTGAAGCACGAGCAGGTCCTCGGCCATCAACTAATAATTAAAATTTTCATCCGCTGGTAAACAAGTTCAGTCCATTCAAATTTTTGGGTATTTAAAATTTTTTTTATAAGACAATCACAAAAAAAATTAAATTATTAAAATAATTATTCAAATTTAATTTAATTTATTTTTTATGAATTTTAATTTGATTCAAATTTGACTCGAATTTTTATCGTTTAAATATTATCAAATTCTAAATTTAAATTTATTTTATTATTTTAAAAATTGAATTATTTGAGTGGTTATTGAGTTTAATAATTTAAATTTATTTATTTATTTAACACATTAAGAAGAGTTTTATTAATAAATAAGATTCATAAACATTATTTATGAATTTTAACAATATATATATATATATATTTAAGCTTATTTATTTATTTTAATAAATTAATTAATTTAATTAATTATATATATGTATATATATTAAGTGAATATAAATAAAAGAAAATTGATGAAAACTCTCGTAAGATACAACCCATCTGCGTTCAAGGAGAGTCCAGATAGGAAATGATTTATATCGTTAGATTAACCCTTGATTAATTGAAATTTAATATTTTAATAAATTTAGTACACTTTAAAAGTTTATAAAAAAAATTTAATATATATATATACGATTTTGATATGCACTGCCTGCTGTGGATCGCGTGGGCATCTTCCTGATCGGTCAAGGACATCCCTGACCGATCAGGAATTTCTTGATCGGTCAGGGATGTCCCTGACATCCCTGACCAATCATGCAGGTGCCACTTCCCTAACCGATCAGGAAGTTACCTGATCGGTCAACTTGATCGATCCGTCGTTACCCAGTGTCGATGAGTTCACCGCTATCCGACGGGTTCATCGCTACCCCTAAGGTTCACCGTACCCACTAGGGTTATAGTTTTGTTCGGAGGCGGCGACCGAAGGCCGCCGATAGTGTCCGATTGACGATCGCAACCATCGGCGCAGTGAGTTGCCAGACCCTGATCGGTCTGGCGCTTGGTCCGTATGCGGTCCGCACAGTACGATTCGCAACAGATTATTTCTCTCTCTATATATATATTTTCAATTCGCTCTTTTTTATAATTATTTGATAAAAAAGAAAAAATTTCTAATCAGTCAAGTCTCCTACATCGAAACTTACCTGTAAGGGCACTGCTAGGGTGCCGGACACGGAACCGTAGCAGCCGCCCCCGCCTATCCCTCGCTTCCTCCGTCCGGTGGTCCTAGGCGGATAAAACACCGATCTCGACGACCGCCTCAGCCTCTAACCTCGCCGACCCTGCCCCCGTGTTCCGATCCCTCACAGCATTCGCCCCTGCTACCATCGCCAACCTCGGTCCTGGATTTGACTTCCTCGGGTGCGCTGTCGGTGGCGGCATCGGGGATACCGTCACTGTGTCCGTCGACCCTGCAGTAACCCCTGGCACCCTCTTAATCACTGACATTTCCGGATGCTCTTCCGCCTCAAACTCAGGCGAGATCCCTGCCGGTATAGCCGGCATAGCCGCGATGCGCATGCTTGGCATCCGCTCCGTTGGCCTCTCCCTCCCTCTCCGTTTACAAAGGTCTCCCTCTCGGCAGCGACCTTGGCCCCAGTGCTGCTTCCGCATCCGCCGCAGCGCTCGCCGTTAGCTAGTGGGTCGAGTCGAAGAAGAAGGTTATTAGTGGTTATCGCGCCGATAACGTTGGGCCGTCGATCTTGGGAGGCTTCGTCTTGGGAGGCTTCGTCTTCATCCGGAGCTACGTTCCGTTCGAGATCATCCAGCTTGAATCCCCAGCCGACAAGGATATATTCTTAGTGCTCGTGAGACCAGAATTTGAGGCGCCGACCAAGAAGATCAGGTAAGCATTGCCAGCGAATATTCCAATGAAGGAACATGTTCAGAACTCAAGCCAAGCTGCCGCTTTGGTGGCGGCAGTGATGCAGGGGAACGTGAGGGTCCTTGGATCTGCGATGGCAGCAGATCGAATTGTGGAGCCAAGGAGAGCGGCACTAATCCCTGGGATGGTGAAGGTGAAGAAGGCAGCTATGGAAGCAGGCGCATTTGGTTGCACCATCAGCGGTGCCGGGCCAACTGCTGTAGCAGTTATCGACAACGATGAGGAAGGTTATGAGATCTCGCGCATGGTGGAAGCATTTCTTAGGGAGGGGAATCTGCAGGCCATTGCAACAATGGCGAAGCTTGATAAAGTTGGAGCGAGGGTCGCTGGAAGCAGGTAACTTTTCTTCTCAGTTATGCAATCCATATTGTTGCTGCCACTCCATTGAGCATTTTAGATTGTATATATGTTATTTATATGCTATTGATACTTCTAAATACATGTTAAATGCTTCTAATACACCCACCGTGCGCAAATTACTTGATGGCTTGTTGATTACCAGATATGCAGAACTTGTTTTTTTTTTCATTCCATTATCCGTGTTTGTATGTTTATATGAGATTGTAGTTCGAGCATATGTGTAACTGTACTAGAAATGGCTGGAACTGGCAATATCAGAAACTGTCGGTTAGATCATATGCTGTCCTACTTGATGGCACTTCTAGTCCTGAATGTTTAACTGATCTTTGGGTAAATTGGAGGAAAAGGTTGTAAATTGGAGACCCCTCATGCAAAAATATGATTTATCACATTGAATTTTTGCAAGTATAAATCAACTTCACTAGTATAACAGGATTTGATCTATGCTTGCAAGTGTTGTGGGATACTCCAGTCAAAAGTGTTGGTTTGGATACTCCCTCATGGGGATGTTCGTCGGCTTGCATTGAGATATGCCTTGTCAGGGATAGGGCTGGCTCATCGCCCTTGGTAGGTCTTCATATAGTATTTTCTATATTATGTCTTCTACAATATTTAAAAAGAATTAAGATCTTAGTAATTACTCTTAGAATGTTTTGAGAAAGTATAATAGTTCCTCATTTTAATATATTGGATTAGTTTATTATTCTTTTTAATCAAACTTTCAGCCCAGCATGCCGACCTAGGCATGATCTATGTGTTGGCATATAAACTTATTCCAAAGACAAAAGGCAAATTCAACTATGCAAGAACAATGCCAAGAACAACTTGACTTTATCAATCATGCAAGGAAGTTGTCAAAATCAATTTGACTTCATGTGACTCTTCATCAACTAAGCAAAGTTCAATCATCTTACTTAGTTCAATGAAACTCTTTATGACAAGAGTCATTATTATAGAAAAGAACAAAATCTATTTGTCTTGTGTTCCATGTGTATAAATAGGGATCTTGTATGATGAAGAACATCAAGTAGTAACATTTTCTCTTCATAGTCTTTCTCCCATTCTCATACTTTCTTAAAAAGTCTCTCCTACATCTTTGTTTCCCCATCCTAGATCCACCAAAAATTTCCAACAAATTTGGTATCGGAGCCATATACACCAATGGCTTCGACGAGCTCCCTCCAAGTGCCAAAGTTAACCAAAGATAACTATCGAATGTGGAGTATACAAATGGAGGCTCTACTAGGATCTCTTGATGTATGGGATCTTGTGGAGACCGGCTATACTGTTGCCGAAACAAGCGATGAGAATGATCAAGCTCTTAGGACGATGAAGAAAAGAGAGAAGAAGGCTTTATTCACTACCTATCAAGGAGTAGATGAAGATGCTTTTGAGTTGATTGCTCTAGCAACAACATCCCAAGAGGCTTGGGAGATATTGAAGACAGCATATGATGGAGTCGATAAAGTAACGAAGATTCACCTACAAGCCCTATAAGCTCAATTTGAAGCACTACACCAAGAGAATTCAGAAACAATTTCTGATTATTTCTCCCGAGTTATCTCCATTGTTCATCAAATGAGAAGAAATGGCGAGGAGTTAAAAGATGTTCGAGTCGTTGAAAAGATCTTAAGATTCTTAGACTCGAAGTTTGATTTTGTAGCTGTGGCGATCGAGGAATCAAAAGATTTAGAGGTGATGGCAGTGGAAGAGCTTATGGGATCACTTCACACATATGAACAAAGAATGTTGAAGAAAAGTGAAGGAAGAACTTTAGAGCAAGCACTACAAGCCAAACTATCATTTAAGCAGAATGAATCATTCAGAGGAGGTTCTCAACGAGGAAGGCCTTCTACATGGAGAGGAGAAGGTGGTCGTACTTCTAACTCCAATTGGCACACTCAAAATCGGAATGATGGAAATGAAGATAATAAAAAAGGACATGGAAGAGGCCATAGTTGAAGTCGAGGTCAAGGTTGTGGACGTGGTAGAAACACTGGATGGAGGTATGATAAAAGTAAATCTCAATGTCACATTTGCAAAAAGTATGGTCATCATTATAATGAATGTTGGTATAACACTAACAATGGGGAAGAAAAAGTGAACTTTGTTAACAAGGAGGTGGACAATGACGGACCAATACTGTTGATGAACAATGGGGAAGAAACAGTGAACTTTGTTAACAAGGAGGTGGACAATGAAGGACCAATACTGTTGATGGCATACGATGGACCAGAATCTATCCAACCTATTACATGGTTTCTAGACACAGGAGCATCAAACCACATTTGTGGAAGAAAGGAGTTATTCACAAAGCTTGATGAGAAGCCAATAGGCAATATTACCTTCGGAGATCTCTCACAAAGGCCAATTAAAGGAAAAGATGACATTTTGTTTGAATTACAAAATGGAAAGAAGGTATGCATCTCAGATATTTATTATGTTCCTGACATAAAAAATAATCTTTTGAGCATTGGTCAACTTTTGGAGAAAGGATATGATATCCAAATGAAGGACTTGGCTCTTAGTATTCATGATAAGAGTAATAATCTTATTACTCAAGTCACAATGGCCAAGAACAGAATGTTCCCATTGAAGTTGAGCATCAATGAAGAGAATTGCTTCAAGACAACCACTATGGATAGCTCCACTCTTTGGCATCTTCGATATGGGCATCTGAATTTTGAGGCATTAAAACTACTTTCAAGAAACAATATGGTATTTGGATTGCCAAAGATTGAAAGTTCCAACCATCTATGTGAAATATGTGTTGTAGGAAAGCAGCAGAGGAAGCCATTCAAAAAGTACAATATGAGGTGAGCATCTTTACAACTTGAACTTGTGCACTCCGATGTTTGTGGACCCATCAAACCTATCTCTTCTGGTGGAAACAGGTATTTCTTGACTTTCACTGATGATTATAGTGGAAAAACTTGGGTATATACACTGAAAGAGAAGAAAGAAGTTTTCACTAAATTTAAGCAATTTAAAATTTTGGTTGAAAAATAAAGTGGATGCCAGATAAAATATCTGCGAACTGATCGAGGAGGTGAGTACACCTCGTTGGAGTTTGAAAATTTTTGCAAGGAAAATGGTATTCTTCATCACTCACAATGCCTCAAACACCACAACAAAATGGTATTTCAGAAAGAAAATATCGAATTATTTTAAATATGGTTCGATGTATGCTGAAAGACAAATGTCCCAAAAGAATTTTGGGGAGATGCTGTTGCATGTGCTGTATATTTATTAAACAGGTTTCCCACTAAAAGAATTGGAGACATCACCCCAGAGGAAGCCTGGAGTTTACACAAACCAAGGGTGGATCATCTTCGTATTTTTGGGAGCGTAGCATATGCAAAAGTACAAGAAGAGAAGCGGACAAAACTTGAAGATAAAAGTCAAAAGTGTATTCTCTTGGGCTATTGCGAGAATGCTAGCGGGGTACAAACTGTTCAATCTCATAACTCAAAAGCTCGTGGTATCAAGAGATGTGGAATTTGATGAAGAACAAATATGGAATTGGAACAACAACAATAATGATGACATAAAGCAAATCTCATTTGAAGAAGATTATAAAGAGAACAATGACAACCAAAGAGAGAGTGAAACAGTATCATCACCCCAACAATTTGATACTCAGTCAGAAAGTGATGATCCAAACAGTCCAATTGTAAAAAAGATGAAGAGCATTCAAGACATATAACTCCAGCCAAGTGATTGATGCTGACTTTGCTCTTAATAATTTGTGCCTATCTGCAGGATATGATCCTATAACTTATGAAGAAACTTCCAAGGATGCAAAGTGGAGAAAAGCTATGGAAGAAGAGATTCATACAATAAAGAAAAACAATACATGGGAGCTCACTTCACTTCCTCAAAGACACAAAGCTATTAGAGTCAAATGGGTCTTCAAAACAAAGACATACAAAAGGAGAAGTTGAAAGCATAAAGCAAGGTTGGTTGCTAAAGGATACAAACAAAAGTATGGGATTGACTACGAAGAAGTCTTCGCACCAGTAGCCCGGCTTGAAACAATAAGATCACTCATCGCTCTTACAACTCAAAGAAGATGGAAGATATATCAGATGGACGTAAAATCTGCTTTCTTAAATGGAAATCTTGAAGAAGAAGTCTAATCGAACAACCACCGGGCTTTATCGTCAAAGGGCAAGAAGAAAGGTATACAAATTAAAGAAAGCTCTTTACGGACTGAAGCAAGCCCCTAGAGCCTGGAACTCAAGAATTGATGAGCACTTTATAAAGGAAGGCTTCACAAAGTGTCCATATGATCATTCTTTATACTTGAAGTAGAATTCATATGATATTTTGCTGGTATGTCTTTATGTTGATGATTTAATTTTTACGGGTAATAATATCTCCATGATTAGAGAATTCAAGCAATCAATGGAGAAAGAGTTTGAGATGACAGATCTTGGATTGATGAGATACTTCCTCGGCATTGAAGTACAACAAAGAGGAGGGAATCTTTGTATCACAAGAAAAATATGCCAAAGAAATTCTGAAGAAATTCTCAATTGAAGATTGTTATGCCATGGATATGCCTGTTGAGTTCGGCATTAGAATGACTAAAGATGGAGAAGGCAAACTTGTGAATCCAACTTATTATAAGAGTCTTGTGGGTTGTCTTAGGTATCTGACATGTATAAGACCTGATATATTATTTGGAGTTGGTTTGGTAAGCAGGCGCATGGAAACTCCAAAAACTTCTCACTTATATGCAGCTAAGAGAATTTTTAGATACATCAAAGGGACAATTGATTATGGACTTCTCTATTCATCAACGAAAGATATGAAATTTTTTGGTTTCAGTGATAGCGATTGGGCTAGAAGTTATGATGATTGCAAGAGTACTACTGGATACGTGTTCTATCTTGGTAATGCTGCATCCACTTGGTCTTTAAAGAAACAATCAATAGTTGCACTATCAACTTGTGAAACTGAGTATATTGCTGCATCCTCGTGCATTTGTCATGCTATTTGGCTAAAGAGATTACTCAAGGATCTTAGATTGCAAAAAGAAACTACAACTAATATCTATGTGGATAACAAATCAGCAATTGCATTAGCCAAAAACCCAGTTTATCATGAAAGATCCAAGCATATCGATACTCGCTTCCATTTCATAAGGGAGTATGTTAAGTCAAAAGAAATCGAATTGCTCCATGTGAAGTCAAGTGATCAAGTAGCCGATATATTTACAAAGCCTCTAAAAGTGGAAGATTTCCAATACCTAAGGAATTTGCTGGGAGTTCAAGGAAGAACAAGTTTAAAGGGGGCAGATGTTGGCATGTAAACTTATTCCAAAGACAAAAGGCAAATTCAACTATGCAAGAACAATGCCAAGAACAACTTGACTTTATCAATCATGCAAGGAAGTTGTCAAAATCAATTTGACTTCATGTGACTCTATATCGAACAACCACCGGGCTTTATCATCAAAGGGCAAGAAGAAAAGGTATACAAATTAAAGAAAACTCTTTACGGACTGAAGCAAGCCCCTAGTGCCTGGAACTCAAGAATTGATGAGCATTTTATAAAGGAAGGCTTCACAAAGTGTCCATATGAACATTCTTTATACTTGAAGAAAAATTCATATGATATTTTGCTAGTATGTCTTTATGTTGATGATTTAATTTTTACGGGTAATAATATCTCCATGATTAGAGAATTCAAGCAATCAATGGAGAAAGAGTTTGAGATGACAGATATTGGATTGATGAGATACTTCCTCGGCATTGAAGTACAACAAAGAGAAGAGGGAATCTTTGTATCACAAGAAAAATATGCCAAAGAAATTCTGAAGAAATTCTCAATTGAAAATTGTTATGCCATGGATACGCCTGTTGAGTTCAGCATTAGAATGATTAAAGATGGAGAAGGTAAACTTGTGAATCCAACTTATTATATGAGTCTTGTGGGTTGTCTCAGGTATCTGACATGTACAAGACCTGATATATTATTCGGACTTGGTTTGGTAAGCAGGTGCATGGAAACTTCAAAAACTTCTCACTTATGTACAGCTAAGACAATTTTTAGATACATCAAAGGGACAATTGATTATGGACTTCTCTATTCATCAATGAAAGATATGAAATTTTTTGGTTTCAATGATAGCTATTGGGCTGGAAGTTATGATGATTGCAAGAGTACTACTGGATACGTGTTCTATCTTGGTAATGCTGCATTCACTTGGTCTTCAAAGAAAAAATCAATAGTTGCACTATCAACTTGTGAAACTGAGTATATTGCTGCATCCTCGTGTATTTGCCATGCTATTTGGCTAAAGAGATTACTCCAGGATCTTAGATTGCAACAAGAAACTACAACCAATATCTATATGGATAACAAATCAGCAATTGCTTTAGCCAAAAACCCAGTTTATCATGAAAGATCCAAGCATATCGATACTCGCTTCCATTTCATAAGGGAGTATGTTAAGTCAAAAGAAATCATGCAAGGGAGTATTTACAAAGCCTCTAAAAGTGGAAGATTTCCAATACCTAAGGAATTTGCTGGGAGTTCAAGGAAGAACAAGTTTAAAGGGGGCAGATGTTGACATATAAACTTATTCCAAAGACAAAAGGCAAATTCAACTATGCAAGAACAATGCCAAGAACAACTTGACTTTATCAATCATGCAAGGAAGTTGTCAAAATCAATTTGACTTCATGTGACTCTATATTGAACAACCACCGGGCTTTATCATCAAAGGGCAAGAAGAAAAGATATACAAATTAAAGAAAGCTCTTTACAGACTGAAACAAGCTCCTAAATATTGGAACTCAAAAATTGATGAGCACTTTATAATGGAAGGCTTCACAAAGTGTTCATATGAACATTCTTTATACTTGAGGAAGAATTCATATGATATTTTGCTGGTATGTCTTTATGTTGATGATTTAATTTTTACGGGTAATAATATCTCCATGATTAGAGAATTCAAGCAATTAATGGAGGAGTTTGAGATGACAGATCTTGGATTGATGAGATACTTCCTCGGCATTGAAGTACAACAAAGAGAAGAGGGAATCTTTGTATCACAAGAAAATTATGCCAAAGAAATTCTCAATTGAAGATTGTTATGCCATGGATACGCCTGTTGAGTTCAGCATTAGAATGACTAAAGATGGAGAAGGCAAACTTGTGAATCCAACTTATTATAAGAGTCTTGTGGGTTGCCTCAGGTATCTAACATGTACTAGACTTGATATATTATTTGGAGTTGGTTTGGTAAGCAAGTGCATGGAAACTCCAAAAACTTCTCACTTAAATGCAGCTAAGAGAATTTTTAGATATATCAAAGTGACAATTGATTATTGACTTCTCTATTCATCAACGAAAGATATGAAATTTTTTGGTTTCAGTGATAGCGATTGGGCAGGAAGTTATGATGATTGCAAGAGTACTACTGGATACGTGTTCTATTTTGGTAATGCTGCATTCACTTGGTCTTCAAAGAAACAATCAATAGTTGCATTATCAACTTGTGAAACTGAGTATATTGCTGCAGCCTCGTGTATTTGTCATGCTATTTGGCTAAAGAGATTACTCCAGGATCTTAGATTGCAACAAGAAACTACAACCAATATCTCTGTGGATAACAAATCAGCAATTGCTTTAGCCTAAAAGCCAGTTTATCCTGAAAGATCCGAGCATATCGATACGCGCTTCCATTTCATAAGGGAGTATGTTAAGTCAAAAGAAATCGAATTGCTCCATGTGAAGTCAAGTGATCAAGTAGCCGATATATTTACAAAACCTCTAAAAGTGGAAGATTTCCAATACCTAAGGAATTTGCTGGGAGTTCAAGGAAGAACAAGTTTAAAGGGGGCAGATGTTGGCATGTAAACTTATTCCAAAGACAAAAGGCAAATTCTACTATGCAAGAACAATGCCAAGAACAACTTGACTTTATCAATCATGCAAGGAAGTTGTCAAAATCAATTTGACTTCATGTGAGTCTATATCGAACAACCACCGGGCTTTATCGTCAAAGGGCAAGAAGAAAAGGTATACAAATTAAAGAATGCTCTTTACGGACTGAAGCAAGCCCCTAGAGCCTGGAACTCAAGAATTGATGAGCATTTTATAAAGGAAGGCTTCACAAAGTGTCCATATGAACATTCTTTATACTTGAAGAAAATTCATTTGATATTTTGCTAGTATGTCTTTATGTTGATCATTTAATTTTTACGGGTAATAATATCTCCATGATTAGAGAATTCAAGCAATCAATGGAGAAAGAGTTTGAGATAGCAGATATTGGATTGATGAGATACTTCCTCGGCATTGAGGTACAACAAAGAGAAGAGGGAATCTTTGTATCACAAGAAAAATATGCCAAAGAAATTCTGAAAAAATTCTCAATTGAAGATTGTTATGCCATGGATACGCCTGTTGAGTTCAGCATTAGAATGACTAAAGATGGAGAAGGTAAACTTGTGAATCCAACTTATTATAAGAGTCTCGTGGGTTGTCTCAGGTGTCTGACATGTACAAGACCTGATATATTATTCGGACTTGGTTTGGTAAGCAGGTGCATGGAAACTCCAAAAACTTCTCACTTATATGCAGCTAAGAGAATTTTTAGATACATCAAAGGGACAATTGATAATGGACTTCTCTATTCATCAACGAAAGATATGATATTTTTTGGTTTCAGTGATAGCGATTGGGCTGGAAGATATGATGATTGCAAGAGTACTACTGGATACGTGTTCTATCTTGGTAATGCTGCATTCACTTGGTCTTCAAAGAAACAATCAATAGTTGCACTATCAACTTGTGAAACTGAGTATATTGCTGCAGCCTCGTGTATTTGTCATGCTATTTGGCTAAAGAGATTACTCCAGGATCTTAGATTGCAACAAGAAACTACAACCAATATCTATGTGGGTAACAAATCAACAATTGCTTTAGCCAAAAACCCAGTTTATCATGAAAGATCCAAGCATATCGATACTCGCTTCCATTTCATAAGGGAGTATGTTAAGTCAAAAGAAATCGAATTGCTCCATGTGAAGTCAAGTGATCAAGTAGCCGATATATTTACAAAGCCTCTAAAAGTGGAAGATTTCCAATACCTAAGGAATTTGCTGGGAGTTCAAGGAAGAACAAGTTTAAAGGGGGCAGATGTTGACATATAAACTTATTCCAAAGACAAAAGGCAAATTCAACTATGCAAGAACAATGCCAAGAACAACTTGACTTTATCAATCATGCAAGGAAGTTCTCAAAATCAATTTGACTCCATGTGACTCTATATCGAACAACCACCGGGCTTTATTGTCAAAGGGCAAGAAGAAAGGATATATACAAATTAAAGAAAGCTCTTTACATACTGAAACAAGCCCCTAGATATTGGAACTCAAAAATTGATGAGCACTTTATAAAGGAAGGCTTGACAAAGTGTCCATATGAACATTCTTTATACTTCCGGAAGAATTCATATGATATTTTGCTGGTATGTCTTTATGTTGATGATTTAATTTTTACGGGTAATAATATCTCCATGATTAGAGAATTCAAGCAATTAATGGAGGAGTTTGAGATGACAGATCTTGGATTGATGAGATACTTCCTCGGCATTGAAGTACAACAAAGAGAAGAGGGAATCTTTGTATCACAAGAAAATTATGCCAAAGAAATTCTCAATTGAAGATTGTTATGCCATGGATACGCCTGTTGAGTTCGGCATTAGAATGACTAAAGATGGAGAAGGCAAACTTGTGAATCCAACTTATTATAAGAGTCTTGTGGGTTGTCTTAGGTATCTAACATGTACTAGACTTGATATATTATTTGGAGTTGGTTTGGTAAGCAAGTGCATGGAAACTCCAAAAACTTCTCACTTAAATGCAGCTATGAGAATTTTTAGATATATCAAAGTGACAATTGATTATGGACTTCTTTATTCATCAACGAAAGATATGAAATTTTTTGGTTTCAGTGATAGCGATTGGGCTGGAAGTTATGATGATTGCAAGAGTACTACTGGATATGTGTTCTATCTTGGTAATTCTGCATTCACTTGGCCTTCAAAGAAACAATCAATATTTGAACTATCAACTTGTGAAACTGAGTATATTGCTGCAGCCTTGTGTATTTGTCATGCAATTTGGCTAAAGAGATTACTCCAGGATCTTAGATTGCAAAAAGAAACTACAACCAATATATATGTGGATAACAAATCTGCAATTGCTTTAGCCAAAAACCCAGTTTATCATGAAAGATCCGAGCATATCGATACTCGCTTCCATTTCATAAGGGAGTATGTTAAGTCAAAAGAAATCGAATTGCTCCATGTGAAGTCAAGTGATCAAGTAGCCGATATATTTACAAAACCTCTAAAAGTGGAAGATTTCCAATACCTAAGGAATTTGCTGGGAGTTCAAGGAAGAACAAGTTTAAAGGGGGCAGATGTTGACATATAAACTTATTCCAAAGACAAAAGGCAAATTCAACTATGCAAGAACATTGCCAAGAACAACTTGACTTTATCAATCATGCAAGGAAGTTGTCAAAATCAATTTGACTTCATGTGACTCTATATCGAACAACCACCGGGCTTTATCGTCAAAGGGCAAGAAGAAAAGGTATACAAGTTAAAGAAAGCTCTTTACGGACTGAAGCAAGCCCCTAGAGCCTGGAACTCAAGAATTGATGAGCACTTTTTAAAGGAAGGCTTCACAAAGTGTCCATATGAACATTCTATATACTTGAAGAAGAATTCATATGATATTTTGCTAGTATGTCTTTATGTTGATGATTTAATTTTTACGGGTAATAATATCTCCATGATTAGAGAATTCAAGCAATCAATGGAGAAGGAGTTTGAGATGACAGATCTTGGATTGATGAGGTACTTCCTCGGCATTGAAGTACAACAAAGAGAAGAGGGAATCTTTGTATAACAAGAAAATTATGCCAAAGAAATTCTGAAGAAATTCTCAATTGAAGATTGTTATGCCATGGATACGCCTGTTGAGTTCAGCATTAGAATGACTAAAGATGGAGAAGGCAAACTTGTGAATCCAACTTCTTATAAGAGTCTTGTGGGTTGTCTCAGGTATTTGACATGTACAAGACCTGATATATTATTTGGAGTTGGTTTGGTAAGCAAGTACTTGGAAACTCCAAAAACTTCTCACTTATATACGGCTAAGAGAATTTTTATATACATCAAAGGGACAATTGATTATGGACTTCTCTATTCATCAACGAAAGATATGAAATTTTTTGGTTTCAGTGATGGCGATTGGGTTGGAAGTTATGATGATTGCAAGAGTACTACTGGATACGTGTTATATCTTGGTAATGCTGCATTCACTTGGTCTTCAAAGAAACAATCAATAGTTGCATTATCAACTTGTGAAACTGAGTATATTGCTATAGCCTCGTGTATTTGTCATGCTATTTGGCTAAAGAGATTACTCCAGGATCTTAGATTGCAATAAGAAACTACAACCAATATCTATGTGAATAACAAATCAGCAATTGCTTTAGCCAAAAACCCAGTTTATCATGAAAGATCCAAGCATATCGATATTGGCTTCCATTTCATAAGGGAGTATGTTATGTCAAAAGAAATCGAACTGCTCCATGTGAAGTTAAGTGATTAAGTAGCCGATATATTTATAAAGCCTCTAAAAGTGGAAGATTTCCAATACCTAAGGAATTTGCTGGGAGTTCAAGGAAGAACAAGTTTAAAGGGGGCAAATGTTGACATATAAACTTATTCCAAAGACAAAAGGCAAATTCAACTATGCAAGAACAATGCCAAGAACAACTTGACTTTATCAATCATGCAAGGAAGTTGTCAAAATCAATTTGACTTCATGTGACTTTTCATCAACTAAGCAAAGTTCAATTATCTTACTTAGTTCAATGAAACTCTTTATGACCAGAGTCATTATTATAGAAAAGAATAAAATCTATTTGTCTTGTGTTCCATGTGTATAAAATATAAATAGGGATCTTGTATGATGAAGAACATCAAGTAGTAACATTTTCTCTTCAGTCTTTCTCCCATTCTCATACTTTCTTAAAAAGTCTCTCCTACATCTTTGTTTCCCCATCCTAGATACACCAAAAATTTCCAACACTATGCAGCTGTGCTTAACAAATTTCTTGAGTCTTTACTCTAGCTCATAGACTTCTATAGAAAACCACTCTCGTAAGAGAAATGATGTGAGTTCAATGGTGGGATAAAATCCATATAGTACCTTAAGAACTCACTTTCGTTCTTCTTATTATAAAAAATTGCTTCATGAGAGCTCTAACATTGTACCAGTGACAATGAAACAACCAAGTCCTACATTTTTTTGCAACTCTATGTTATAAAATATCAGTGGAATAGCAAATAGTTGTACATTTCAATCGGTGTCTTTGTTTTCTTGATGTTTTGTCAAACTGGAATGGCAAAAACAAAGTTCATCCAAATCATCATATTGTGGTTTTCTTTTGTTTGCCTCTAATTACTTGAATGAATCATCTGTATAAGGTAGCAACTCTTGGTACCAACTATGAAATTAGTGAGCTCCTTATTGACCTACCTTTTCTAATTGAAACTCATCTATTAATCTTTCAACAACCATTTCTCGAAGTTTATCCCTTTTTCCCAGTGCTTCATAACCTTTGTTGGTCTGTCAAACTAGATATACCTGCACATCTGTTACTATATTACTGCATTTATCTCTACAAATGAATTCATCATTGTATCCAGGGCAAATGTGCATTTTATGTAGTTCATTTAACAAATACTACTAACAATTTGATGCAAAGAAAGAAGAAAAAAAACTACTACTGTTGGCCACATTGTTTGCAATCTGGTGCCATGCTATCTTTCTTACTCCACTCTGGGAATCCAATGTCTCTGCTCCTTATCCAATATTAACAGATGCTTTTTGCTTATTTACATGGCTCTTAGACCTACGCATCTGATTTAGTTGCCTGAAGCTTTCTTCTTCCTTCAAGCTTGATAATCTTGTGATTTTGTCTCGATATTCCTGAGAGTGGAAGGTAGATGGCCTGAGCTTCCACTAGTCATGAATAAGAATAACAATGAAGTGCGTAAACCGGTGATGATTCTCATCCTCTCTTGTACACAATTATTTTAACAATTTGTCTTTTGTCGATTGATTTCCATCATTTTCTTGTTCTTGGATAATAGTAGATTAACTACTACTGATTACTTAGATTATATACATGTCAGTTTCTGCTTATCATGTCACTGTAGGCTAATGGAATCCTAAATCATTCCACCTATCATAATTCGGTTTCATTTAAATTCCTAATTTCACTTTCAATCCGTGCAATCCTACTAAGGGAGTGTTTGGGAGAGCTTCTGCTACTTGTTTTTTAGATTCTGGCTACACAGAATCACTTTTGAGTGTTTGAGAAGGCTAGATTCTGCTTTAGCTTCCGTTACTTTTGCTCATAAGTTAGAAGCAAGAATTTGATGCTTCTATCTGCTTCTGCTTTTCTATTTATGATATAACATTTAAATAATATAACATTTTACTTTATTACCCTTGACCTAATTTATCTCCTCACCTCATTCATTCACGTCGCTTCCCAAATCGGCGGAGGCGGGGCGGAGCGGAGGCGAAGGCGATTTTTTCTTCGACGACGACGACTTCCTGCAACTATCGACGGTGACTTTGAGCATTGAGATTATCAGTGGCGGCAGCTTCCTGCAATCTAGAATCGAAGGTTAATTTTAGATTCTTCCTGGCTTTTCTTCCTATTTCTATATATGAACGAAATTTTTTCTATGATTTTTTTCTTCGAATTTGTTGTAGTTTGGAGTCCTTTTTCCTTCTTCTGTTTTACTTTGTTAATAACTGAACTGTGTTTGTGTTGATCTGGACTATCTTTGCAATAACTGTTGTAGTTTGTGTTAATAATTGTTGTAGTTCGCAATAATTGTTGATTCTTCCTCGCTTTTCTTCCTATTTCTGTATATGAACAAAATTTTTTCTATGATTTTTTTCTTCGAATTTGTTATAGTTTGGAGTCCTTTTTCCTTCTTCTGTTTTACTTTGTTAATAATTGAACTGTATTTGTGTTGATCTGGACTATCTTTGTGAACGAAATTTTGAATTTAACTAAAGGTCATGTTATTAAAGGAAAACTCCAAGAATCATATGAAGCTCACTCTTGGACTACAATGAGGCGGTCCGA
The DNA here is from genome assembly GCA_024364735.1 of Boesenbergia rotunda. Lineage (NCBI taxonomy): Eukaryota > Viridiplantae > Streptophyta > Magnoliopsida > Zingiberales > Zingiberaceae > Boesenbergia > Boesenbergia rotunda. Next base: position 577,744 of record JAGFNQ010004897.1, on the reverse strand, counting down.
CCAAAAATCAACTGAAATGTTAAAATTATAATGTTGGATTCAACTTAATCTTTCATTGTTTGATTTATGTTGTGTAGTCATGGGTTTACAAATGACTTTGGCAAGACCTTCTGATTCTAATTGTGAGATGCATTCACAATCATTATTACAACCACTGCCACAATCGTAAGTATTTTCAGATGTTGTAGCTACAGGGAACGATGCATGGGCACCAAGCTCTGGAATAATGCCACCACACTTACAAGATGAGCCAGAAGATGACATTAATATACATTCTAGTGAGGTTGACAGATCTGGCAACGACCATACAACTAAAACAAATGACACACAACAAACCAACATGGAGAGTGACTCATCTAGAAGAAGCAACTTGTTTTCTGCTCCTATCCGTCATAAAAAGCAAAAGAAAACATCAACTGCAGAAAAAATTGCAAGGTGTTTAGAGCGGATGGTTAATACAATAGAGAGTGAATCACAATCATCTCAAGTGTCAACTGGTAATGTGGGAAAATACAGTATCAAAGACTGCATGGAGGCGTTAGATTGTATATATGGAATGAAAGAAGGTGGTAGTTTGTGGATGTATGCAACGCGGTTGTTTTTGAAACCTGCTGTTAGAGAGTTATTTTTAACAATCAAGAGATGATTTACGGCTAAAGGGGTTGCAAGATCAGATGCAAAGGGACATGCAACGAAGGACATCACGCGGAGAATTGTGGCATAATGACAATGATTTCTAGCAATGGTGTTGTTTATTTCTGTTATGCCAATTTATTACTTATATGTGGTAAATCTCACAAAGTTGTGTTATGTATGCAACATATGGTTATTTTCTGTGATTTCTTGAAGATACAGATGTTATGTTTATGATAACTTATTAGATGTATGCAACATATGGTTATTTTGTGATTTTTGGGTGTTTTATTTTTCAAAATTTCTATTCTATTCACTGTTTTCTGTGATTTCTGGAAGATACACATCAAGATTATATGATAACTTATTCGATGAATCAATAATGTCAAGTAGTGTGATGTTTCATGTATATTTTCAGATTTTGGAGAAAGCTTGAAAATGTCAGATAGTGACTTAGAGAGTGGCTCAGATGGTAGATTGGATTCTCTTTCTCCTTCATCAGATTCTGAAGAGTTAGACGACTTCATGAGCACCAAAAACATTGAAGGTACTAGTTCAAACTCACTCACTATGGGGGAGAAAAAAATTACTATATGCATTAACAGTTGGAGCAACGATATATTTTGAGCAATATTTGCATAAGACTCCATGTTAAGACCGTGAATATAGTGGATGGGCTTCGTTGGTGTCCATATTGAATGGAAATCCTCGCCGATGTTACCAATCCTTTAGAATGCATAAAGAGGTATTTTTTGAGTTATGTGGAATTTTAGTGAACAATTATGGTTTGAAACCCACAGGAAGTGTGACTGTTGAAGAGCAATTGGCAACTTTTATGATGATAGTCGGTGTATGTGAAGGGAACAGACAAGTACAAGAGTCTTTTCAACGGTCTGATTATACTATTAGTATGTCATTTCATAAAGTCCTAAGATCTTGTACAAAGATGTCTCTTGATTGGATAAAGCCATTTTCCGATCACAAGACTACTCATCCATATATTCAAGCAAATTCTCGATATTTCCCTCATTTTAAGGTAAATGCTCATAAATTTTCTCAAATATATTATTTATTAGATGTTATGTTCATGGTTCATATCGCTTGCTTATACAAATTTTCAGGATTGTATTGGTGCAATTGACGGTACTCACATAAAAGCATCAATACTGTGTCACTTGCAAGTTCCATTTATTGGCAGAAAAGGTAGTCCAACTCAAAATGTAATGGTGGCATGTGATTTTGATATGTGTTTCATATTTGTGTTACCTGGTTGGGAAGGAAGTGCACATGATACTAGAATTTTCTATTTAGCTATTAAAGATGCTTCAAAGAATTTTCCAATGCCACCTACAGGTTCACAATTCAATTATATTTATCTTAAGTTTAAGAATTTATTTATGAAATCTCTTTAAATATCTTATGTGCTACTTTTTAATCATATTTATCTCTTTTTTAGGTAAATATTATCTAGTCGATGCAGGATATCCTAATATATTAGGATTTCTTTCTCCGTATAAAGGACAAAAATATCACATTCCAGATTTTCAACGTGCCTCTTTGTACAATAATCATCAGGAGGCCTTCAATCACTTGCATTCATCGTTGCGTGGTACCATTGAACGCACTTTTGGTGTGTGGAAGAAAAAGTTTCAAATCTTTAGTAACCTGCCTGTCAATATATCTTGGTCAGACCAGATTGCACTTGTGCCCGCTACAATGGCAATACACAATTTTATCAGAAAGATGGATGCAAAGGATGAAGATTTTTTGGAGGCTGAATTAAGAGCAAATAATAGAAATGATGATATTGAACATAGTGGTGCAAACAACACGGTTTCTTATCATCAACAATCAGATGAGACTATGAATAAATTGAGGGATGATATATGTGCATCAATTGCATTTGGAAGGATTGGTGTCTCTTTTTTCAATTCAACAGAATGAACAATATTATATATTTTTTTTAATTTTTCATGGTCACAAGATATTATGAAGGACTTGTGTAGTTACGTAAGACGTTAAAGTTTAATGGGATAGATCCAATTCGACGAGATACAACTTAATTATCTAACAATGACGAAAAATATTTATAAATATTATTAGAGATTGTTTATAATGTTAAATGTTATTTATATATGAGTTTTTAATAATTTCTAATAGAATTTATAAAATTTTAATCATATTGTATTAATATTTATTTTTAAATAAAATTTTATATTTTTATATAATTTATATTTTCAGAATTATATATATATTATATTTATATAAATTATATTATTTTTATTTTTTATTAATTTTATATATTTTTTATAAATTATATTATTTTTAGAATTTATTTTTTATATAAATTATATTTTATTGATAGTATTGAAATTATATTTAAATAATTAAAAAATGATTAATTTATATGGTTTAAAGATATTATTGTGATTCAATTAAAAATTAAGCTTGGAAGCACTTATTCTTCCAAACACTCAAATTTTATCTTGTATCAATTTTTAGCTTCTATTTTCAAACACTGTCTACTTTAATTTCTTACTAACTTCAAGATAATCACTACAAGAATTATTTTTCAAAAAGTAAAAGCTTTTTCAAACACTACCTAAAACATTGGACTCCAAACTATATGTCCTCCCTCGCCTTGTAGTGCTTTATCCCGTGCTCTTTGTATTATATTGTATTTTATAATTTGTCTGCATTTAAGAAATGGAATATACATGTTCAGCAGTACATATATGCAGATATACATTCTTTTATCCTTTTTTTTATATAAAAAACAAAATCTATCTCTAAAATTGCCAACTGATACTTTTCAATATATATATTCATAGATCAAAAATATCATTCACAATATGAGGAAGATCCTCCGTCAAACCATTGAATTACTCATAACCTGGCTCGGTCTGACACAGTTTGAATTAGTCTCGATATGACTCAATCATTCTCGAACCATGTGGGGCGAGGTCAACTGACTAACAAAGTAAATTTTAAAATTTTATTATATTAATTTTATGTTTTAGAAAATATTTAATAGATATTTATTTATTATTATTACTTAGTAAATTCAGATAATAATAAAACACAGTCAACTTGTCTTTCCTTGAAGGTAAGAAACTTTTATGTGCTTGTGTTGGAAAAGATGGAGATACTCCAACAAATAAATAAGAATAAATATGAAACTGTCACATTAATAATTTTTACAACGATTTCATGTTATATGAAAGGAAGTTTAATAGGTATACAAGTAAAAGACACATAGTAGAAATTATCATAGACAGTAACACTTTAGGAATCAATCCCTATCTAATTCGGATATATTATTATATGTCTATTATTAGTGTTACATCCTGGGTACATAAATAAATAAATAAACAGACGATGGACTACAAAGAGGGTTTAATTTTTTTAAAGGAAAACTATTTTTCTTGTAGGGTTTTGAGGTATCTTCTATAATTTGCTATTTTAGAGGATTTTTTTTTTTACCTCCGGCATGAAATGAGGAAAGAGGCAAGAATTCGAATCCAATGACTTACTTTTTTTTAAGATGCCGTATGAAAGAGAAAATATTTTTTTTAAAAAAATTCCATGGTGGATGCTCTCATTCATGTGGTGATGATATGTGGATGACTCTTAGTTCTCTATTTCATTTTGATTTTGAACCGTATGCATCCAAAGGTGCTACTACGGCTCCTAAAATACTAAAAGATAGGATTTTGACCTAATCAACGGATTTTATCGGGAAAGATTATTTTTTTTAGGACGAGAGGTCAAGAAGGAGATCTCGAATACTATTATTGGTCTCATGATATATCACAGTATAAAAAATTAGATTAGGAATCTTTATTTATTTATTTATAAACTCTCCTAGTATATACTTTCTTAAAGTATGGTTTTTAAGTTGTAATGTCTAGCTTCTTCCTGATGGCATGTTTATCTCAAAACTTAATGCTGTCTGACAATTATGTATCACTGTAAAAATGCAAGTCATCTCAAGTGGATCAGTCAAGGAAAGTCATGAGTTTTTTTTGTTTTTTTATTCTCAATTTGAAAATTCGTATAGATATTTTAATATATATATTTTAAAATCCTGATAATTTGAAAGATGCAATGGTCCCTCATTGTCTTCAGGTCAAATTCATATTTTGACATTGTCAATTCAATTAGTTAAATGTAGTTTGGCTGACTAGTTTCTATATAATATAGATAAGATTTACTAATATTAAAATAACATGAATAGCACAATCATCATTTATTTTATATTTCACTTTCTAGCGTGATCAGCAGGCTTACAAGTAACTTCAGTTTTTATTTTTTTTCCCACTTATTATAATTAAATAAACCGGAAGTCACTAGAAATTGAAATTCGGCAATTTAGTTAAGAACACATGTAACTTTACGAATTAATCAAAAACACATAGCAATTTTGATATTTATTAAAAAATATATCTTTTTTAGTTCTATTCCCGTTTTATCTTGTTGACAAATTTGACTTTCATACATGCAATTATCTTTACTTTCCCTACTTTCTTATGCATACAACCTCATTTCTCTTTCCACTCCTCACCTTTCTTCTTATTCTTTCATCTTTTGCATGTATTTTCTCTTCTCTTTCTTCTCTTCCTCTTCTCTCTTTTGAATGCAAGCATGCACTTGGGGCTACAGTGTAGCAAAAGAATGACTAATTGTCATCCTAAGTATTCGCGATTCGATCCTCAATTATGACATATTTTACAAGAATTACTCTTCCAAATAGGGTGCGAATCCTAGGATGCTGAGCTCTTGGACCGCCCGTCATGAGTACTTCCCGATTTATCCCGGCGGCAATTCGAAAACTTTCGTAGGCCCGAGTCAGTCGCCCGAGGTTCAACGTTACTCATTTTCATTAATCATTTTTTTTTGAATGCATGCACGCATAATATGAGAAAAAATATCAGGTTCACGTTGGACCTGATATTTTTTCACATCAAGCTCTAGATGGACTTGATATGAATGAGTTTGACTTAATTAACAAGTTAAGATTTTCTCTAAACCAAATTTTCTATTTAGTTTTCAAATTCTACGCGTATTATAAACTTTAATTAAATCCAAAAATCATATATTATGAATTATGAACTTAAAAAAATATTATTTTTATTAATACATATTATCATTTTATCCATGTTATAAAAGTAAAATATCATATTTTGTATGTTTTAGCCTAATTAAGGAATCTAAGATTCTTTTTGTTTAGACTACTTGAATGTTTTTTAAACATTCTAAATTATAATTAAATCTAAAAGAATATATACAATTTAGTCGTTTTGATAATATTCTATATTTTATAATTTTTTATTTGCTAATAAGAATTATTTATCATCATTGTTAATATTTCTTATTAATTATATTTAAATGCAACATGATTCCCTAAAATAATGGATAAGATAAATTAAGATGGAACCAAAACTTAAAGGCCACATTGGGCTTGATATGGCCCAACATGAACCGAGATATGTCCATTAGTGGGTTTCGATCAAAATCCACTGATAAACTTAGACATGTCCTATTAAACTCATTTTAGATTCTGTGTATTTATGAGGTTGAAAAGAGTAAAATGGTGCTATGCATTGCTTATTTTGACTTCTTAGGTGGTGTTAAAATGATACTAAAAGAATCAGCTAAAAAATCTAACGCAGACCTGATAATCATATTAGACCCAAGTTGGGCCTGATATAATTTCATATCATGCCCAATGTGACCTTTAAATTTTGGTTTACCTTAATTTATTTTATGTATTATTTTAAGGAATCCTATTACATTTAACTATAATTAACAAGAGATATTGACAATGAAATAGCGCGTAAAAGGAAAAATTTTAGATTTTTTAATTAGGCTAAAATATAAAAAATGATATTTTACTTTTGTAATATGGATTAAATGATAATATGTATTAATGAAAATAATATTTTTTTAGTTCATTATGCATAATATATATTTTTAGATTTAATAAAAGTTTATAATGTGTGGAGCATTTGGAAACTATATAAGAGATTTTATTCAGAGAAAATCTTGCTTTGTTGATTAAGCTAAACTCATTCATATCAAGCTCACGTTGAGCCTTGATATGAAAAGATATCAGGGTCAACATAGTTTTGATATTTTTCCTATGTTATGTATTCATGCATTCAAAAGAAAGAAAAAAGATAAGAGAGAGAGGAAAATGAAGAGAAAATGCATACAAAAGAGGAAGGAATGAGAAGAAAGGAGAGGAAAGATAATAGAGTTTGTTTGTATAAGAGAAAAAAAAATGATGAACCAGGCAGTAGACAAATTGAATCTGGGGTGATCGGCCCGGGCTCACGGAAGTTTTCCATCGATTACCAAGGTAAATCGAGAAGCTCTCGCGGTGGCCAGTCTAGAAGCCCAGCGTCCCAGGGTTCGCGCCCCATTTGGAGGAAAAATTCCTACAAAATGCACCGTAGCTGGGATCGAACCGCGAATGCCTGAGTTAATAACTAGTGACTTTACCACTGCACCATAGCCCCGGGGGTAATTTGTTTGTATAAAAGAGAGTAGAAAGAAGAGAGAGATTGAATGTATAAAATTTAAATTTATTATAAAGGTAAAATAGGAAGAGCACTAAAAAAATTATACGTCTTTTAATTAATTTAAAAAATTATATACTCTTCCGATAAATTATCGGAATTAATCCTTATCATTTCACTCTCTATTTTTGTTTCATTTATTTTATTGACTTTGAAATGGCCAGTAAGGCATTTAAATTTTATTTTTATTTGCTGATGTCAAGCATACTTATTTTAAGATGTCATGTACCACCAACGACAATCAAATTGTCCGCGTATTCTCAATTTGAAAATTCTTTGAAGGCACTTTTCTACTCTCATTAAATGTTTGCTTGTCCAGGAGACTTTTCGGTCAAGGCACGTGTGTTCACAATTCACACGGATTTATTTGTGTTAAAATATAGTTTGGCTGCCTAGTGTTCATATAATAATGGTTCCTAATATTTAATAATGACATGAATAACGCAATCATCATTTATAATATATTGCACTGTCCTGCTGAGCAGCAAGCCCACCAGCAATTTGAGTTTGGTGACATGGTAAGGGAAACCAAGATTAATAGATTTAGTGATAAAAAAAATCAGATGATTCATTCGTCTCAATATCTTTATTAATTTAACTTAAAATTAATATAAAAAAAATAAATCAGGAAAATTATTAATTAGTTCGGATGGTTAGAATATTAATCAATTTAGCTACAGCAAAAGATGATTCGCTCGTCCTTAGTATCTACGTCAATCCGTCTGATGTTCAACACGAAGAAAATAAATCTCAAAATTTATTAATTCAGATACTATAATTAATGCGTGAGAAGGACGAGCATATTTACTTTATTGTGAAGGTTAGTAAATTTAGTAGTCAAAGAAAGGTGAAACGCTCGCTCCCAGCGCCCCCTTCAGCCCGCCCCAGGATCAACACGGAGGAGGTAAATCATGGCGACTGAGAAGACAAGAGATTGGAGGGAGAGACTTTTTATATGGGGTGTAGAGATTTATGCTCTATTAATTTCGTAACTCAAATCTAAAATTTTTAGTGACAATTTATTAATCTTTTACCATCTCAATTATGTCTATGGAGACAGGTTAGTAAATTTAATTTTTTTTTTATTTATAAGGGGTATCCAGGTTTGCGTCCGACTAATCCGTTTGGCTGACTGGCCCTGCCCCACAGCCTTCAATGAGAGTCTCCATCGGTCAATGAGGGTAAATCGCGAGACGGAAACACGCAGTGACTTCACCACTGATGATATTAGTACTCGATGACCCAACCACACAGCAGCTTGTGACGATTTTTTCCCACAAAATGTCTACTCGCCCTCTCCCGCTGGATTTAGTAAAAATGATTAACGAGGTTTTTCTAACCAATCTCGGACGAGTCCTGCTGGATTTAGTAAAAAAAAATAATTAACGAGGTTTTTCCAACCAACCTCGGGCGACCGGCCCGGTCTTACGGAAGTTTCCCACCGACCACTAAGGTAAATCGGGAAGCGCTTACAGGGACGGTCTAAAAGCCCAGCGTCCAGGGTTCATTTGTCTGACAGGTTCCCGCTGGATTTAGTGAGTCAAAGGATGGTTGCTTTTCCATGTCTGGATTTGGTTTATTGGTCTGACAGGTTCAAGGGAAAAAGTCTACTCAAACGGCGAGTCCGCCTCCATAAATCCGTCGCCAGTTCCCGCCTCGTCTCCTCGCCCTCTCCAGCTCCCTCCCTCGCCGCGGAAAGAGGAGTGGCCGAGGCATGGGGAATTGCTTCGCCTCTTCTCCGAAGATACAAGGCGATCCCGGATCGTTGAGGCCAGGTACTGCAACACATGATCAATCAATTCGATCGATCAAACAGAAAAGATGACTTTTTTTTCTTCTTCTTTGTTATTTTCGAATTCCGACCAATTCCTGACTAAACTTGGTGTTCTGGGTCAGCAGGGCAGTCAACCTCGAAGATCAGCAGCGGCAGCGCCACCACAGGGAGTCTGTCCAACTTCAGCGGCAGCATCTTTGGGCTGTCCCCCGAGAGCAATGTCAGCGCCGATGAGACCTTCATGGACGGCCGGATCCTGGAGGTCCCCAACCTGCGGGTGTTCACCTACTCCGAGCTGCGGTGCGCGACGAGGAACTTTAAGTTCGAGAATGTCCTCGGCGAAGGCGGATTCGGGAGGGTCTACAAGGGCTTGGTGGAGGAGAAGACTCTGAATCCTTCCAAGAGTGGGACGGGGATGGTTGTGGCAGTCAAGAAATTAAACCCTGAGAGCATGCAAGGCCTGGAGGAGTGGCAGGTGACTAAAATTCTCATCTTCGTCTCTATTTCTAATGGATTGATGGCTAGCGCGTTGAAATTTAGGGTCAAAATTTGTATATCCGTCCTCTCCACAACGCTAGCCACAACATTCTTCATTCTTAGCCTTTTGAATTTGACACAAATCAATCATTGTGATATCTTTAAGCAGATTAGAGTGATTTAGGAAGCAAAATGTTTGCAAATGCATTCAATTCCTTTTGGGGAATTCCGCTATGTAGTCTGATCTATATTTTTACTTGTGATTGCAGTCGGAAGTGAATTTCCTAGGAAGGCTTTCTCATCCGAACCTTGTCAAGCTCATGGGTTATTGCTCGGAAGACAAGGAGCTTCTTCTTGTGTATGAGTACTTGTCTAGGGGCAGCTTGGAAAACCATCTCTTTAGAAGTGAGTTCTTGTGAATTTCTTTAAGCTCATCACATTGTTTGCACCACTGTGGCTAAATGCACTTTAGTTATTGGATTGGATTCTCATATCAACTTTGTCCTTTAACTTTATGAACTTTATAATAGATGAATGACTTTAATCTTTTACAATAATAGCAAAGTTACCCATTTGATTAAAAATTATTGGGAATAAAGGTAAAGTAGATTTGGTTTTTATCAAGAATAAGGTTGTTTAACATTTTGAAACATAGTTTTTCAGTCATTGATAGACACAAATGCCAACAATCAGAATGCTGACAGATATTCTTTTTCTTTTTCTAATTTGGAGGATCTGGTTCAGCAACACATCATCTAGCAAGTATTTGAATTAATCTTATTAGTCATTCTTTGGAGCAGGAGGTGCTACATTTGAGTCTCTCTCTTGGAAGACAAGGCTAAAAATAGCCATTGGTGCAGCTCGAGGTCTTGCATTCTTACATTCTTCAAAAAAAAGGCAGGTCATCTACCGGGATTTCAAGGCTTCCAACATCCTCCTCGATGTGGTAGGGATAAGATTCATTTCATCCCGCAAGTCGGTTGAATTGTATGCTCCTCCATTTCAGCACTGCAATGATATGAGTGTGAATTCTTCTTATCTATGGCGCAGAACTATAACGCAAAGCTCTCCGACTTCGGTCTGGCGAAGTACGGGCCAATGGCCGGAGATTCGCATGTCACTACTAGAGTCTTGGGCACGAACGGCTATGCGGCTCCAGAGTATGTCGCGACAGGTGAGTGACTTTGTGTATGACTTACAAGCTCTTTGGCACATGATTGTTATGAAACCTTTTAGGATAGCTAAATAAATGTGCTTCATTTCTGCTAACTGATTCCAGGGCACCTATATGTGAAAAGCGATGTGTATGGATTTGGAGTTGTCTTACTGGAGATGCTCACCGGCCAGAGGGCACTCGACGCCAACCGGCCAAGTGGGCAACACAAATTGGTGGATTGGGCAATGCCGATGTTGGGCGACCGAAGAAAGCTGGCACGACTGATGGATCCACGACTAGAGGGTCAATACTCCTCCAAGGGCGCCTACCAGGCAGCTCAATTGACACTGAATTGCCTCGCTAGTGAACCGAAAAGCCGCCCATCGATGAAGCAAGTTGTTGAGACGCTGGAGAACATTGAAGCCATGAAAGGAAGGTCGAGCAATGTCGTTCCTCGATCCATGGCCCACAACCACGATCGCACACCCATGCATGGCAACTCGGCTCCTCAGCTAGGGCATGAGACTCCTGCCCGCTGCGGTATGAAAACTGCCCATCAAACTCGAAGAGCAGCTACAGGATGAAGATGACTAAAGAGAAATGTGCATGCTTGTATAAAGGTCTTACCATTTTTGTGTCTTGTATTTTGAAATGTGTTCTAGGGTATATAGGTTGAATACATACTAATGATATATTGAATTTCTACCACAACTCATGTCAGTTCTTGAGTCTTACCAATCCAACTGGATCAGATTAAAAGAATGAAAAAGACCAATAAATTCGGGTTTCAAGATTTACAACAGTGAGCCAAGGTCAAAAACTTAATCTTTTAGCCATAGAAATCAACTTGAGTTTACATACTATGAATCATCATCGCAAAAAGGGATAATCAGTATAAGATCTACTAGCAAGTCGACGAAAATAGGAAGCATATTTAGATAAATGACAAGTTTACATGTATGAATGAGTTATACCTTCTGAGATAGAAGCACCAGTAACCCTTGAGGTCCTACTAATATTTCGTTCAAGAAACTAACCAATCCAAACCAGACGACCGGTGTGACGTCCACTCCTCCAACAGGAGGTATCACCTTCCTTGTTACGCTAAGAAATGGTTCGGTAGGGGCATATGCAACGACGAAAGGGAACTTCTTCACCGGGAGCTTTGGGTACCAAGACATGACAATCCTAAGAATGAATAACAATCCAAAGGCTGAGAGGAAGGGCCCTGTGATTGTGATAGCAAATTTTGCTGTAGCAGGGTCAATATCAGCTATGATTAAGCCATGTATGTAGTCCGACAAGACTTCATGTAGGTTATTTGGAACAATTTTTGATGAATCATATGGGATAGTTGAAGCAGTTGAGAGTGCTGAATTGCTGCTGCTGGGCATTGTGTCATTGAGCAGACAGCAGGTGCCGAATCTGAAGACATTTTGATGGAGTTTGGCTTGTCTAGTTCTTCCGATGAGCATCTGATCAGGTATCAGTGTCAGGGTTTTGAATGTACAATTCAATGATAAATGATATGGATTTCAACTTTAATGAAAGACTAAAATGTATAAGACAGAAAAGTTTAACATGGCTAAGGATGAACGTTTCTTAATTTTCCATAAACAGCCTAGATATTTGTCCAAGAACAGAAAACTCTGTTTCACTGAATACCAATTGTAATCACAAAAGATACATTGGAAAACTCCATGAATTTTTTACACTAGTTGCAGCTTAATATTAAAACTAAAGCCTAAAAGCAACTTAATCAGAACGTTCGGACATTCTCTCATATGATAAGAAATGCTCTACTCATTGAAGCAGTATATGGAAATTACAAACACATATTTTGCTGATTCATATGTAGTGATTTAATCTGAATATGCAAAATAACAAACAAAGAGGCCATCATTTTGAACTTAGTGCATATTATTTTCCTTGAATTGATGTTTCCATACTCTTGAGCTAAATCCAGACAATTCCAAGCAATTTTGATTCGAGGAAACGAGGGAAGAAAAGCGATGAATGCTGCACCCATTTTCATTCATTTCACTAAACTGGCATTATCTGAGACTAAACGCCTTAATCCGAGCCAAATTTTCCGACAGAAATCTATCCCTATCCACAAAGGCAATCAACAACAGCCAGAAACAGAAAATCCTTACCCGACCGACATTTCCATGAAAAAACCCTGCAAACCAGTAAATCTAATTAGTAACCTGAGCATCAGGAGAGCAAGAAACAAGGGGGAAAAAATAGTTTGAATCGAAGACGAAGCGTGAGGAATCGACGTGGAGGGTCTCACCTGCGACTCCTCGGTGACCGCCAAAATCGAAGCGGCTAAGTGAGGCGGACGGAAGCGCCATGAACCCGGCGGGTGGAGAAGGAGGACGGACGGAGGATGGGCCGGTAGACGAAGCGGAAGCCCCCAAACGCAATGGCAAAAATCAAGGGCTTCAGCCTTCAGATAAGAAATATCCAGCCGGCGGAATGATATTTCCACGCCTATACTTATAGCTCGAGTACCATTTATAAGAATTAAACTTTATTATTTATTATAATCTTAATTTAGATTAGCTATTTTTCTTTTATAATATTTAATTATATAGCTTTGGCAAATGCTACATTTTTTTGACATGCTAACCAAAATATTTAGGCTAATAATCTTTATAATTTATCTCCTCTATATTTGTCTTAGGACGGATTGACAGGAGCACTGAGACGAACGAATAACCATTTGCCACCTTAAATCAATATAAATACAATTGTAACATCCAAACTAAAAGTACGGATTTATCTTTTCCGTATTAGTTTTGGAAAGGATTGACGGAAATGTTAGAGGCTAACGCATTACTTTTTACCACCTTAAATTAATATAAATACACACCCGAGATTACGATGTAACGAAAAGATATCAAATTATTATTCAGACACTCATGATCAATCCTTAGCTACAACACATTTTATAAAAAAAATTCAAATAAAACATACAACCATAAAATGCTTGAAATGCTAAGGAGGCGTTTGATTTGTTTCATTTTCTATTTTTATTTTTCAAAAAATCATATTTTTTTATTTTTTGGAAAATAACTTTCTTTCATTATCTAATTTTCCAGAAAACGCTATATCTTTTTTTTGAAAAATAAGACTGAAAAATATAAACTAAATACGTTTTCCAAAAAACCGTATTTTCTACATTAAAATAAAAATAAAAAACACGACTACCAAACACCTCCTAAATTTCTAAATCACCCTGTGATAAACACTTTTTAATTTACCTAATCATCGATCATTTTTGTTTTGTAAAACCAAATCCATGACATGTTAAATATTATTATTTATTTTTAACATAAAATAACTGATTTTAAATTTTAATACAGGCAACGGTAAACTCCCAAACTTTATTATCGTACTGAATTACAAAGGCACAAAGTACATTAATCCATTCTTGAAAGAATAAGGTATCTTGAGACAATTCAGTCGACTCATACATGCATAACCTAAATGTTGTTTCTGTTTCTGAGGATTTTAAACTTACAAACAAACATCACCCAATTTTTACAATGACACAAGCTGAAATCTTTGATAACACTCACATACTTGAAATAACACCACAAGAAAGAAAACATGCATGAAGAACAAAGATCCTGTTCATGAGCCGAGGCAGCTACAACCTTGCTTTGGTGTCTGCCCTGTCGCGCGATATTTTGCAGCAGCTTCTTGGGCCTTCAATAGCTCTTCGCCACGCTTAGCTTCAACCGATGCTCTCTGCTCTTCCGCTGCTTTGTGAATCATGGCAATTTTGTTTTTCATTTTCTCAGCATATTCTGCCTTCTTGTTCTCTAATTTTTGCTGTTCAACACCCATTAAGAAATGAAATAAATTTTGAAAATTTTATTTACTGATTAACTGCAGAAATTTTAAGCTTTCTAATTTTACTAGGGTAAAGACTGTGATAGTAAGAAAGAGTTTCCCCTCCTAAAGATGCTTGCTTTAACCACCTAAATGAAATTGCTTACTAAAGACTTTCTTTTGAACAAATTTATGTAAAGAATGCCATAAATTGACACTTTCAGGCATTCTCTAGTTTAAGCATCGTCGCATCACACTGACTCTAACAGGAGTAAGAACACTCAAATGGCAAGGATAGAGGGTTTTTACCTCCATCTTTTTCAGCTCTGCTTCATAATCTGCTTTCTTCGAGTTCTCCCATGTAGTTATAGTTGACATCTTCTTTTGAGATCTTGTTTGACATTTTTAATGAAGTCAGTTGTGAAGAACAGAATAATTCTACAAAATTTTCCAACAATAGATCAACTTACAATAAACAAAGGGAAAGAGGTTCCAACATATTCCATAGTCCTCAAAATATTATTGTTAAAATGCGTGCTAGAAACAAGCAATTAATCTTATTCCATCCAAGGTTTGTATGCAGGTTGTATGTGTCAAACAGCTACATAGCAATTAGGCAATCCATATTAAGGAAATGCTAAAGATTACTTATATTGATAAAAATGCTTATGTATAACAGAGTATACTACTCAAGCTTTCTATGAAACTATACAAGGTAAAAAAGAAAATTGCAGCAATTTTTATTAAAATGTAGCACATATCGTTCATATAACATGCATAAAAAGTGAGAAAAGAGAGGCATTTTCTCATCCAACAGTGCTTCACTCAATAAATATTTGCACTCCATTTCATGAGTTACTAAATATACAGTTTAAACAGTGCTATGAGGTTGTATAATTGTTTTTCTGTTCCTTATTGTAGCACCCCATTTCACATTTGAAACACATCAGATAGGAGAAAATATAACCAAGGGCGTTTATTTTAATTCAAAAGTTATTCAAAGGATAAAAATTTCTGATTGGATTTAAGAAATAATCCATTAAGACAATCAATCGCACAGTTGAAAACCATCAGCCAAATAAAAAGGCTGTGGCATAATTTAACTGGAAATTTTAGAAAGAACAACCAGCAAAATCTTACTTATTTTCCGCTTTAGCTTTTTCACTCTCCTCCCATGCCTTGATCATAGACAATTTCTTGTCAGTCTCTACCTGTGCCAAAGCAATATCTGGACATACAAGGAAAAATAGTTTCTAATCAAAATTCCGGGACAGCAGAGAAAAGGGAAAATAAACAAAAAAAGAAAGTGAAATTCATTCCTGGTTGTCACCTCTATCAATTGACTTTGGTACACTTTTTTCTTCTGCAGGGGGATCTGAACAAATAAATAAAAAAAATAAGCAATTTCATTTCAAGAAAGTTGTTAGATACCAAGTTGAAGTTGCTGCAGATTGGCAGTTGTTGCCAACATAAAAAAGGTAATCCAAAAGAAAATTTATGACAAGTTTTATTATGCGTCCGTCACAACTCAGAAGCGTATTGAAGTTTAAAAAACCAACAGCTCGGCAATTATTCGGCCTTTTATTAGTCCTAGGGCTGAGCATCTAAAACCCTATATTATCGCTATTATCTACGATACTTTCCTGCTTCCATGAAAAAAAAAATCAACGAGTGGATGACAGAAACAAAAATTCAACATAAATTATAGCCCAAAAAGACAAAATGACTCCTACTATCGAGCCAATCACTGGAAAACAAACCATCACCATAGCCACTTTTCATAAACAAATGAATCCACAACATAGCCTTTGGTAACCAGAGACAGAGCTCTTACTCTCCACAACTACGAGAGCTTTGGAATCGCCCGATTTCTCCTCCGCCGTCGGTGGCGGAGGTGGACTCGGATCCGTCGAAACTTGCGCCTTCACCTCCTCCTCGGCCATTTTCTCTCTCTCTCTCTCCCCGCTATCGCTGGCTCGGAAACAACACGACGGAGAAGATAAATAGACCAGAGTGAGCTCGCGCGGAGCCATCCACTTTCGACCCCCATAAAAACTTCTCAACGGGACCGTATCCACCGTCCGTATAAATTTATAACAAGATCTAGCCGTTTGTTTACAATATCAACTCACAGCGAGGCCTTTGGTAAGTTAACGGACAGGTGGAGATCCAGAGTACAACTTTCCTCCCGCATTTTACTAACTTTCTCACCGTGATTCTCTTTGTCAGAAATCTCTCCAGTTTGTGGACCCGCCGTAGAGTTGCCATACAAGGAAAGGTATTGTTGTCGGCAACGCGTAAGGGTGTGCCCACATGTACCTCAAAAATAATTCGCCAAACGGTGCGATGTTCTCGCGGTATCATTATTGTTATCATGATCCTGCTCCGTAAAGATGTAGAAAATGATTTAAATAATTGAAGTTAACTGAACCTAACAAAAAATAATCAAAGTTATAAAATTAATTTAATTTAATAAATTATTTATCTTGCTTTTTGCCAACTAAGAGCATTGTATTTTGATAAAATAATCATTAAAATGCAAGAATTCTAAAAGTTTGCCAAGTTAATTAGGGAGATTAGGGCCAACATTCAATAATCACAATTAAGTTTTTTTTTTAATTTGCTTTTAAGAAGGTGATACTTGCATATTATCATTACATATATATAATTTTTATATTTATTATGTTAAATTTTGCTAAATGTTCTCCTTATATTGTTGTATAGTTTTTAACAATTAATAATAATAATTTAAATTATGAAAAATACTTATCATAATCACTTAAACTTAATTAAAATTAATACAACGACATTAAAAGATATTTTTTATAATAATAAAGAAAGCCTATTTTTAATTTTTAAATTAATATTATAATTAATGGTTCTTTATATGCATCTCTTTTTAAAAAAAATTTTATTTGAAAAATATTAAGGGGAGATTGACATTCTCCACGTCGTTCTAATAAACAAGGTGGGGAACATCTTACCGGCCATTGTCGGCAAGGCTTAACTGTCGACATCTGTTCTCTTCCCCACATCGACAAAATAAAATTAAAAATTAAGTACTTTAGTTTTTATATTATATTTTAATTTTAAATTTGATCTCCCTGAATTCTTGTACAACGGTGTCAAACTGTTTGTTCACTTTCAGCAATTTATTATATTACATGATGAATATTAAAATGATAAATCATGAAAATTATTAATTTAAATAGTAATTAATGTTGGAGCAATCGGTCCTAAGATGGTCCGGTGTGACCATAAGTTTTGATGTTTGTGCAAAGGGTTTAAGTTAAGTTTACCTGTGTATTTGATATGCGTATGTTGAGTGTGCAGGTTGTACAGGTACGCATATGGACTTGACTGGACGGCCTTAGTACGGTGAAGGATGAATGGAGGCAAGCTGGAGGCTTGTGTGCGCATCTGAGGGACCATGGAGTGCAGGTACGATGAGCTGATGGGCGCGGACTTCGAGACGTACGTGAAGGGTGGCATGGAGACAAGCTGGAGGCTTGCGTGCGCATCCGAGGGACGAGGGCCGAAGATGAAGAGGGCGCGAAGGCAACAGTCGAGGCTGCGGAGGAGGAGTCAGTCGAGTCGTGAGGGTACGAGTGCAGTGTGATTGTACTCGGGAAATCCTAGGGTTTGAGTGCGGAGTGGAATGTACTCAGGAGGGGAAACCTTAGGTGTGTGAGTAGGTCAGTCAATTGCCATTGTGGCAGTCGACTGGGACCACAACACACAGAGAATCGGGTCGACCCAAGGAGGGTCGACCAGTCGACTGCCAGTCGACTGGAATTGGTTCCAGTCGACTGGAGGTCGATCGTTGCGAAGGCGGCTGAGGCATTCATTGAATATTTTGTAGCCGTTGAAGCCTATCAGTCGACTGGTAAGTGAGCAGTCGACTGGTAGCGAGAAATCAGCCCCGAATCCTATTTAAAGAGGACTTCGTGGTGGCTGAGTTTCTTGACGAAACTTGTCTTGGTTAAGGGCAAGTTAGTAGTCTTCGTGTCCAGAGCTTTGGTTGGTGTTGTGGTGAGGTTTCTCCACCCACAAGGAGCGACACGTGATAGCCGGAGGTTATCCGGGGAGTGATCCACCGACGGATTGTTGGATTAGTCACCCGGTCGGGGTGGATACCAACTAAACACGATTTGTTAGCGTTGTTCCTTTGTTTTTATTGTTTATTATTATTATTTCCGCTGCGCATACTAACAACGTAGGAAGAACAAGCCGAGATTTGTTATTCACCCCCTCTAGCAAGGCGTATCGATCCCAACAATTAATACATAAGAACAAATAAATATCTAACTTCGTTAGAATTTAATTTAACCTTATGACAATAACATTTCATACACTAGCCATAAATTTATTCCGTGAGAACTCCCTTATTATTTTTATGCTTGAATGTAAAAAGGTTAAAGATTTTTTCTATAAATTAGTAACCGCGGACTTGGATTATGTGTGTAATATGTTGGAAATGGTGTGAATGAAAAGGGAGGTGTGAAGGCAAAAAAATTCTTAGTGAGTGAGACTTTAGTCCACATTGGAATTTCTAATGAATGAAAAGGGAGGTAGAGAATAAAGAGACTCCATTGTGAATGTGATTTTAGTCCCAAATTAGGAGTCTCAAGGCATAATTGTTGGTTTATATTGTTTCATAAGCATTATAGTTATGAACAAATATAGGGGAGAGGCTCCCTCTCACGCGTGGGTGCGCAAAAGGTCGGATTTGTACTGATGCACGACCTACCAAATTTTATTGCTCAAATGTAACGGAATAAACTTACAATAAATTGTCAAACTCATCAACAGTATAGCTCGAACAGGTTAGAATCTTTTTTCCAGCAAGGCCTTGGCGGCAATGCCTTTGACAGGTGGGGGCTCCGGAGCAGAAATGGTGCCCCCTGCCGAAACCACTGAGGTTGCCGAAACCACTGAGGAACTTGCCGACGACGCCTTTGGAGATGAGGACGACTCCGGAACTATGAGGGTCCAATCGCGGAGGAACATGGAGATGGAGATGACTCCGGAACTGATGAGGGTCCAATCGCGGAGGAACATGGAGATGACGATGACTCCGGAACTGATGAGGGTCATGGAGCAATCGCCGTCGCCGACGCCTCTGAAGCAGATGATGTCATCTCCGGAACTAACGTCGAAGAACCACAACCGGAGTGTCCTCGACGCTCACAGCGCCAAAGGAAAGAAAAAAGATGTTCATTTTGCCATCCGCGCCAGCGTTGATGGAAGAGCGAGCAGGGGCAATGGTGAACCCTAATTGTGCAACATTGATACAAATTTCCAATTTTTTTCCCAAGTTTTTTTAATCACTTTATTCTTCGATACTTGCGGTGTCGCTCCACATGGACTTTGAAAGCGAAGATAGTTTTCTTCAATTTTTTTGGATTTCTACTTTTGCTTTCTCTAATTTGGATCGATTTGTCGTTTCCCTCATTGAATGTCGTTTGAAAGAGAAGATTTTTTCTGCAATTTGGATCGATTTGTCGTTTCACGCTTTGAATCCCATTTACAATATGTATTCCATTGGCTGATCAGGTGTCGCTGGAGTGAGGCACACACGGGTTTGGTGGTTTCAGTGGGGGGACAACAACCTCAGTGGTTTCGGCAGGGGGGACAGCAACCTCAATGGTTTCGCTGATCCGCCATTACAAATTAAGAAACCCTCAAGAACCCACCATAACAAATTAAGAAACTCTCAAAACAGATTAATGAGATAAAAGATAAAAAAAACTTACAATAAATTGTCAAAATCATCAACAGTATAGCTCGAACATGTTGAAATCTTTTTTCCAATATCTAAATCTCCGAGGCCCTTGCACATATCGCCATCGGCGGCATCGCCTTTGACAGGTGAGGGCTCCGGAGCAGACATGGCGCCCCCTGCCGAAACCACTAAGGTTGTTGTCCCCCCACCCCTGCCGAAACCATTGAGGTTGCCGAAACCACTGAGGAACTTGCCAACGATGCCTCTGGAGATGAGGACGACTCCGGAACTGATGAGGGTCCAATCGGGGAGGAACTTGGAGATGACGATGACTCCGGAACTGATGAGGGTCATGGAGCAATCGCCGTCGCCAACGCCTCTGATGCAGATGACGTCATCTCCGGAACTGACGTCGAAGAACTACAACCGGAGGGTCCTCGACGCTCACTACGCCAGAGGAAAGAAAAAAGATTTCTTTTTACCATCCGCGCCGGCGTTGATGGAAGAGCGAGCAAGGGCAACGGTGAACCCTAACTGTGCAGCATTGATACACGTTTCCAAATTTTTCCAAAGTTTTTTGATCACTTCATTCTTCGATATTTGCAGTGCCGTTTCACACACACTTGAAAGCGAAGATAGTTTTCTTCAATTTTTTTGGATTTCTACTTTTGCTTTCTCCAATTTGGATCGATTTGTCGTTTCACGCTTTGAATCCCGTTTGCAATATGTATTCCATTGGCTGATCTGGGTCGCTGGAGTGAGGCACACATGGTTTTCGGTGGTTTCGGTGGGGGGACAACAACCTCAGTGGTTTCGGCATGGGGGACAACAACCTCAGTGGTTTCGCTTGTTGAGGCAATCTGTGGTTCCGGAGTGACCATGTGTTTTGATGTTTGGGCAAATGGTTTAAGTTAGGTTTATCATTGTGTATTTGATATGTATATGTGAGTGTGCAGGATATACAGTTACACATATTAACTCAGTTGGATGACCTCGGTACGGTGAAGGGTGGCATGGAGACAAGCTGGAGGCTTGTGTGCACCCGAGGGACCTTGGTAGAGTAGGGACGATGTGCCGAGGGGTGCGAACTTCGAGGAATGCGTGAAGGATGACATGGAGGCAAGCTGGAGGCTTGCGAGCATCCGAGGGACGGGAGCCAAAGATGAAGAGGGCGCGAAGGTAATAGTCGAGGCTGCTGGTGAGGAGTCAGTTGAGTCGTGAGGGTACGAGTGTTGTGTGATTGTACTCGGGAAACCCTAGGAATCGAGTGCAGAGTGAAATGTATTTGGGAAGGGTAGCCTTAGGTGTGTGAGTAGACCAGTTGACTGTCTTGGGAGGTAGTCGACTGATGAAACTCACAGAAATGTTTTGGATGGGGACCAGTCGACTGCCCTGGGAGCAGTCGACTGGTAAAGTCAAAAACTAGCCGTTGCAGCGAGCCGTTGGACTGCTGTTTGGTTGGCACCAGTCGACTGGTAAATGTCGACTGGTGGCGAGGGTTTCAGCCTTAGTTCTATTTAAAGGGACTTCGTGTTGGCTGAAAGGCTTGACGAGTTTGGCTTTGGGTAAGAGCCAAATAGTAGTCTTGGTGCTCAGGTGTTGTCGAGATTGTGGCGAGGTTTCTCCACCCACAAGGAGCGACAAGGGCTTGCCGGAGGTTATCCGAGGAGTGATCCACCGAAGGATTCTTGGATTAGTCACCCTTAGGGGTGGATATCAAGTAAATCTTCCTTGTTAGCATGCTTTCTTGTTATTTTTGTTTTGTTTGTATTTCC
The DNA here is from genome assembly GCA_024364735.1 of Boesenbergia rotunda. Taxonomy (NCBI): domain Eukaryota; kingdom Viridiplantae; phylum Streptophyta; class Magnoliopsida; order Zingiberales; family Zingiberaceae; genus Boesenbergia; species Boesenbergia rotunda. The sequence goes on along the minus strand of JAGFNQ010004897.1, from coordinate 555,780 downwards.
GCTTGCGCAACTAACAATCTTGTAGAGAAGAAAGCCGAAAAGTGCTAATCACCCCCCTCTAGCACCGTACAAGATCTAACAAGTGGTATCAGAGCGAGGTTCGCTCTTGATTGGAATAACCGCCAAGGGAGCAAAGAAAGCTAGAGGGAAAACGATGGAAGATAAATTTGGGGACGACATCTACACTCCACCGCTCTACGACCATGAAGATTTCACATATTGGAAGACAAGAATTGAGACATGGTTCGGAATGAAGTGGGACCTTAGGATTGCGCTTGAAGAGCCCTTCGAGATTCCAAAGGATAAGCACGGGAAGAAGCTTCGACCTAGATATTCGAATCAAGAACAACAAAATTAATCTAAGGCAAACGAAAAGGTAAGTGCAACTTTAGTTAACATTTTGCCTACTAATGTGTTAAGTGGTGTAGGAAAATATTCAAATGCACATGAACTATGGAAAAAGGTGGTAGAATACCATGAAAATCCTACACGAGTCCAACTAATAGAAGATTCCAATGAAATAAGCTCCATGATTCAAGAAGAGGAGAGAATTGAATTATCTACACCTTCAAGTGAGAAGGAAGAGAGTGAGAGATCATCAACATCATCAAGAGAAGAAGATAAGGTGTCAAATTCAAAAATTAAGGGGGAGGAGAGACCCTTATCTATATTGGAACAAGAGGAAGCATCCACTTCATCCAAGGTTGAAGAAGAAGTCAACCTAGCCTCCACCTCTACCAAAGCAAAGAAAAAGGACCATATCACATGCTTTGGATGCAATGAAAAGGGGCACTACAAGAACATTTGCCCACTAGGTAAAAAAGAGGTAAAATCTAAACTCATTTCAAATTCTCTTAAATCTAATGTGGGTTGTAGGATTGGAGAAGCCTAAGAGAAAAGAAGAAAAATTCGATGCTTCACATGTGGAGAGCTAGGGCACTACCACACCAAGTGTCCAAGAAAAGGAGAGTTAAAAAAATTGGGACACTTGAGAAGATGGGAGAAGGAGGAAAGGAAGAAAAGAAGCTCACGTCAAGGAGGAACTACAAGGGTAAGGGAGGTAATTCCTAACCCTAAGTTAAAATGTAATTCAAATTCAAGTTCCTCTATGCATGATAAAAATAGAGTTAATTATTCATTCATGCATGCTAGAATTAATGAAAATTATTTGCTTGTGCATAACCATGACTTTAAATATCATGATAGAATATGGTTAACAAGGTATGTCAAAACCCTAGGAAAAGCATGCATCATGATCAATCCAAGACCTTAGGACCTAAGGATCAAGACATTAACCCTAAGAAGGGGAGACACATGCCTAGAAAAATGGGTAGGTCAAGGAATGTCCAAAGTGGACATATGGACTCAAAGGTTAAAAACTTAGAAAAGGAAAATCAAGCCTTGAGGGTAAGGCTTGATAAATTAGAAAAGACCCTAGAAAGATTCAAGGTTGGATCTAAGGGTTTAGACATGGTGTTGGGTAGCTTAAAACCCAACTATGATAGATCGGGGTTGGGATACCGGTCCAAGGTCTCCAATGCCAAGGAAAAAAATATGCTGGAAAAGCATATAATTATGACAAGAATGAGAAGTCTAAGAATGGCAAGGGGGTGTCATTTAAAGGAAAAGAAAATGACTTAACCAAGAACAAGATGTCAAGGTTAAGAAGATTAGGTTTGTAGGCCAAGAATCACCGGGGGCTCACCGGTGTGGTCTAGTGTGGATTGAGTCACCTAGGGAGGTGACTAGGGCTAAGAGCTCAAGGGGGAGCTCTAGGAGCCTTTAGGGTCCATGGTAAATGGATTTCAAGAGATGAGCTCTTTAGGAAGTCCAAGTGAACTAGGAATTGTGCTAAAAGGGTTGGAAGACTTGGGTAAGTCTTAATCCTAGAGAATTGGTACAATAAAAGGAGAATTATGGAGAAAAGGATGAAAATAGGAGTATATTTGGTAAAATTAGGTTTTAATGTGTGAATACCATATAATTCAGTGATAAAAATAAATTATGATCAAGCATAAGAAGATACATTGAGGAAAAGTCACAATTAGAACTTTTGGAGAAGTTTGAATGATACAATTTAGGAGAAGTTGAGTTTCGTGCCAGTCTTGGGATCTAGAGTACATTTGTCTGGAAACATATTTTTCCCAAGTAGACATAAGTTCCATAAATCTCCCTACGAAATTTTTGATTTTTTGGAGATTTGTGGAATTAACTAGGCATTTCGGAAATTGGGCTGAAAATCTGAAATTCAGGTATCAGTCGACTGCCCTGGGGGGCAATCGACTGATCCGAGAGAATTCAGCCCTGGGACCATTCTGTTCGATTTGTCAGTCGACTGCCCCAGGGGCAGTTGACTGATCCATAGGGTTAGGACCAAAAGACATATTGGATAGTAAGGAATTGCAAAATTGGATAATAGGATATGACTTTGGATTAAAATCCTTGATCATGACTTCATAAGTGATACCCCATGATTTAATGTAATAAGGCTTTATTGATATCTTGAAAATCAAGGAAGATGGATAAGTTTCCCATATGTATCTAGGATTAAGAGATAAAAAGGGGAGGCTTTCATCATATTGAGGATATAGAAAAAGGAAAGTATTGAGGATAATTTCATGTGTCAAATTATAATGGTAAGGCGTAGCAAACACATGGAATTATAAATAAGTTTCCAAGTTGATACAAATGACTATTTTGAGGAAAATTAGAAGTTGATATCAAAAGTCAAGCACATTTGATAATCATATTTGCCTCCATGCCATCCATCACGCATGCCTTGAAGTCCGCGCCCCTCAGCTCATTGTCCCTGCTCTATAAGGTCCCTCGGGTACACTAAATCGGCAATGTCATCAGCAGTATACTCGGAACGTGTTGGCATTTTCCCCCTAGTGTCTAAATTTCTAGGTTGTCAAACGTACCGTCGGGCGTATCGCTATCGGCGGCTTTGGCAGGTGAGGACTCCGGATCGCTATCGGCAGCTTTGGCGCTATCGGCACTCCGGATCGCTATCGGCAGCTTTGGCAGGTGAGGACTCCGGATCGCTATCGGCACTCCGGATCGCTATCGGCAGCTTTGGCAAGTGAGGACTCCGGATCGCTATCGGCGGCTTTGGGCTCCGGAGCAGAAGATGTTAGTGATATGAGAGAAGTGTCCTAAGACAATCGCCTTATGATTGTAATCATTTATTTTAATAAATGAATATTCACTATTTGAGTATACATGTTTGTGTATTTGATTGAGATCTTAAACTCATTTACTGAATGTCCGCAATACAATTCACAGCATGAGAGAATTTGTGATGAATTCACAACTAGTGATTATCTCTACATGTGCAATTGTGAAGTATTGAAATTGTCCCTAGTCGATGAATTGATAAATACGGACATTATTAATTTTGTTGAGACTAGCATAGGTTATTCTCTAATCAGCTGATTCTCACTGGCTGGTGACATTGAGATGTCCGGAGGTACACATGAATGCTAGTTAAGGGAACTAGTTCATTGGAGTGACTGGCTGTAAAACTTTATATGGTAGTCTACATATAGATATGTCAGTGAAGTTCTTACTGCAGCTTAAGTGCGATGTTCCTTTGACTTGCGGTGTTCAAGTCATCATGGTCATGGAGACTTATACTTTGACATCTTAAGAAAGCATCTCCAAGGAGGTGTGGACCCAGGATGATTGGGTATAAGCCGAAGTGCACGAAGATGTTTGAACAGCCTACAAAGGATTCACCACTCCTTGCGAGGAGATATATACCCGAGGCCTATCGTCAGATTGTTACTCGAAGCCTCTGGCCAGAGCATGACATGTTTAGAGTATGAATCTCTTAAATACATGAGAGTAATTAGAATCCGTAGGGCGAGAAAACGTTACTTGGGCTAGGTGTGACGTAGTCAGCCTAGTGGGGACTGACACACATAGACCATGTCCTGAACCAAGTGGGTATAAGATGGTGAAGGGAATGGAGCACGATTCATTATAGCTGCTGAAGGGTTTCAGAATTGTTTCTGAGATCAACCGTTGATCTTTCGATTAATTGGGGATCATGATGTACTACTAGGTGCCACTTATGATCGTTCTATAATTGATTAATTATAGACGGCCAACATAAATCGAAAGTCTATTTAGTCACACGCACTACGAGTAATCTGAGGGATTTAAAACGAGTTGAAAATTGGATTTTCCAATCAAGAGAGATTAAGTTTGGTTGAGCCAAACGATAAGTCGAATCTGAATTTTTCAGAGACGCATCAGAAGCGTAAAATGGCTAAGTCTTTTAAAGACTTAATAGATGAATTAAATAAGTTTAATTCATTGGGGCTTGGCTTGGATGGACCGGCCAAAGAGGGCCTCCATCCTCTTTGCTTGGCCGGCTACAACAAAGGGAGAGAGCCAAAGTTTTTGGTTCAATTTATAAAATAAACCAAGTGTGGTTTGTTTTATAAAATTATGGATGATATAAATTTTTATATAATAAACCAAGGTTTGGTTTATTTTTCATGGAAATTAAAATGAACCATGGATTTGTTTATTTTATAAAATTAATCATGGATTGATTTACCATGATAAAGAAATTTATTCCATATGAGAGAAGATTTTTATCATGAATTAAAATATGATTTTAACTATGATATAAAATCAAACTTGGCATGATGGAATAAGTTATTCCATATTTGAGAGGCTTGATGGTTGAGAGACCACTATATAAAGGACCCAAGGCAAGGCTTGGGTGTGAGAATCATAGAGATGAAGGCATATGCTCTCTCTCTCTTTCTCTCCTTCTCTTCTCCCCTTCTTGACGTGCGCAAACCAGCCCCAAGAAGGAGCACCAGCCGGCCATCCTTTTGTGGTTAGTCTTTCGACTTCTCTCTTGGTTTTTCTCGTCGCGTTCTCGGAGAATCTAGTAGTTCTCGAGAACACGAAACTCGTGGCTTTGCGAAGTCATCCCGAAGATACTCGGCGTGGACGCGAATAGAGGCGGAGCTTCCAAGGGACGCTTACGGTTGGATCTCGTCCCTCCCTTCGAGTTACGCGAGGTAATACGTAAATTAGTTTACATTTTTGTAAAATTTCAAATATATGATCATGTCTACACAAGATAAAATTGCATGCTTAGATGTGTGGTTAAATGATTTAGAGAAATTATTTATGCTAAACCTTCCGCTGCACGTAATTAATTTTAAAATTACGAACCCGCATCCATGTCAACATGCACCCGGACCCAATAGAAGACATGGGTGAAATGTTTTTTTTAATCTTGTTTAAATATAGTTGGTTAGTGTGTATTTTTCCTATTATATCATACTAGACCAAAGCCGACCCTAGGGGGAGGCAACCAAGGCAATTGCCTAGGGCCTCCCCCACTTTTAGGACCTCAAAAATTTTTTTTTAAGTATTAGTATTATATTTAATGAATAATTTTAATGGCTATGGGCATGAACGAACCAAGTCGGCGAAGGCTGCTGATTTTTTTTTAATTTTTAATGGCATTAACGAAGCAAAAAATATTATATATATATATATATATATATATATATATATTCCGTTGTAAAATTTTATTTCTCTCTTTTCTCACCGAAGCGGCGAAGCCCTAATCCCTTTCCTTTCGCCAACGCTGTGCCATCTTACGATTCTCTTCGCCTCTTCGGCATCTTCGCCAACGCCAATCTCTCTGGACTCTGGTGCAAACCAGGTAATCAAGTTTCCATCAATATTTGGTAGTTTCAATGTTTCATCTTCAAAGTTCTATGCTTTCTTTTGTAAGAAAACTTGAGAAGTTGCTAATCATTTTGTTTTCATTTGCAATTCTATTAAGAGTCTTAATTATCTTCAATCCGAAGCCCTAATCCCTTTCCTGTCGTCGTGCCAGGCCCATCCCGCGATTCTCTTCAGTATTCGGCATCTTCGCCAATCGCCAACGCCAATCTCTCCTGTGCTGTGCAAACCAGGTAATCAAGTTTCCATCAGTATTTGTAATCAATGAAACTAAGAGTATCTAAATATTAACAATCTGATGGAAATTCCAATTCAACAAATGAAACATTGAAACCTCATATTTTCTGACTCAAGATCCAGATTGAGAACCAGACTTATCAAAAGATAAAGGCAATAATTTCTTACCATTTTTATCCCTAACCAATTAAGCAGCGGTGGATATTGAGTTTAGCAAACTTCTGTTATTAAAGTAGGTAAGGACAGTAGTATTAGTAGTCAATTATTTTATATTTAATTAAAAAAATTATATAAGATTTTTATTTAAAAATTAGTCTAGGGCCTCTAATTTTCTGGAGATGGCCCTGTACTAGACTAATAATAAAAATTTACTAGGTAAAGATTTGATAATACACATGCCAGTATTAGTCAACGTATTTTATTTTTCACTATAATTTTGATAAATTATTATAATTTATCCGAATGTCATTGGAGACATCAAAGACCTTATGAAACCCAATTAAATCAGATTTTTATAAATTAATTTTGATTTAATTAATTCTTAACTAGTCATGATTGCACTCTTAATCAATAAATATTTGCTCCGATAGATTTGCATAGTAAGGCAAGAGAAAAATCTAAAAAATAATTTTATTTTTTCATAAGAATTATATCCTTAATTGTCCTTTGAAACACTTTAAAGATAAGCTCCGTTTAAGTTATCATATATATAATTTTAGTTATATGATTATTAGGTAATCATATAATTAAGATTATGGGGGAATACAACATAATGTAATATTGTTTAGTTCAATTTAGACAATCAAATAAAATTTTATTTGTTGGATCACCGATCGGATACCACATATCCCGTCTGTCTTGTTCTCCAACGACGGTCAGCGAGTCGTCCGATCGCCGATCGGATACCACCAATGGCCTTCGGCCACCGCCTTGAACAAAATTATATCCTGGGAGGTACGTTGAACCCGTCGGGATTGCTGCAATTGCGATCCCGCCGGATTCACCATCGAACCCGACGAGATTGCAAGTGCAGCGATTCCGACCGATTCACCGTTCTTCTAGGATATCATTTGATTCGGTACGACGATCAAAATTCATCGATGGTGTTCAATCGGCGATCGGACGACTCGCCAGCCGTCGCCGGGGGAACGGGATAGACACTTTTTCGAGATAGAGGATCCCAATCGGGGTATTTAGTTAAAATAGCAGTCGTCCCCCAGATGATTTGATGAGGGCAGATCCTCTGTCCCACAAACAATTCCTGTCCCGCTTGTCTCGCTCCCGACGACGGTCGGTGAGTCATCCGATTGTCGATCGGACACCACCGGCGGCCGCCACCCTAAACAATACTATATCCTGGGGGAGGGGCGCCCGTCGCATTTTTAACCTATTATTGCGATGGAATTAACTTGTCCATCGCTGATTAACGACGGACAAGTTAATTCCGTCGCAATAGCGACGGATAATTTAAATTATCCGTCGCTATAGCGATGACTTTAACCAAGTCTGTCGCTATATTTAGGGATTTGACCTGGCGCTCAAATCAGCGACGAATACTATCTATCCGTGGCTAATAGCGACGGACAATAAAAAAAAGTCTGTCGCTATTCACTATTATTTTTGTAGTGAGCGTCGGGGACGGCGTTGTGTTCCTCTGCGACTGCGTTGTGTTCCTCCGCAACGAAGGCGTTGTGTTCCTCCGCGACTACGTTGTGTTCCTCCGGGACGAAGGTGTTGTGTTACTCCGCGACATGGTTTCCAGCGACCTCAACAACAACATCAATTTCCGCAGGGGCGACAGGTAAATCTGGATTGTTGTAAAAAAAGCCCTCAAGAATCAAGAAACGCTCAAGACCAGAGATAAAAGTTAAAAAACTTACACTAAATCGGCAATGTCATCAGCAGTATACTCGGAACGTGTTGGCATTTCCCCCCTAGTGTCTAAATCTTCTAGGTTGTCGAACGTACCGTCGGACGTATCGCTATCGACGGTTTTGGCAGGTGAGGATTCCGGATCGCTATCGGCAGCTTTGGCAGGTGAGGACTCCGGATCACTATCGGCGCTCTGGATCGCTATCGGCAACTTTGGCAAGTGAGGACTGGATCGCTATCGGCGACTTTGGGCTCCGGAGCAGAAGACAAGGATGAAATGTTTTTTTTAATCTCGTTTAAATATAGTTGGTTAGTGTGTATTTTTCCTATTATATCATACTAGACTAATAATAAAAATTTACTAGGTAAAGATTTGATAATACACATGCCAATATTAGTCAACATATTTTATTTTTCACTATAATTTTGATAAATTTTTATAATTTATCCGAATGTCATTGTAGACATCAAAGGACCTTATGAGACCAAATTAAATCAGATTTTTATAAATTAATTTTGACTTAATTAATTCGTAACTAGTCATGATTGCACTCTTAATCAATAAATATTTGCTCCGATAGATTTGCATAGTAAGGCAAAAGAAAAAACTAAAAATTAATTTTATTTTTTCATAAGAATTATATCCTTAATTGTCCTTTGAAACAAACTTTAAGCAAAAGAAAAAACTAAAAAATAATTTTATTTTTTCATAAGAATTATATCCTTAATTGTCCTTTGAAACAAACTTTAAGGATAAGTTCCGATTAAGTTATCATATATATATATAATTTTAGTTATATGATTATTAGGTAATCATATAATTAAGATTATGGGGAAATGCAACATAATGTAATATTGTTTAGTTCAATTTAGACAATCAAATTAAATTTTATTTGTTGGATCACCGATCGGATACCACATATCCCGTCTGTCTTGTTCTCCGACGACGGTCAGCGAGTCGTCTGATCGTCGATCGGATACCACCAATGGCCTCCGGCCGCCGCCTTGAACAAAACTATATCCTGGGAGGTACGGTGAACCCGTTGGGATTGCTGCAATTGCAATCCCGCCGGATTCACCGTTGAATCCGACGAGATTGCAAGTGCAGCGATTCCGACCGATTCACCGTTCTTCTAGGATATCATTTGATTTGGTACGACGATCAAAATTCATCGATGGTGTTCGATCGGCGATCGGACGACTCGCCAGTCATCGCAGGGGTAACGGGATAGACACTTTTTCGAGATAGTGGATCCCAATCGCGGTATTTAGTTAAAATAGCAGTCGTCCGCCCAGATGATTTGACGAGGGCAGATCCTCTGTCCCACAAATAATTCCTGTCCCGCTTGTCTCGCTCCCGACGACGGTCGGTGAGCCATCCGATTGTCGATCGGATACCACCGGCGGCCGCCGCCCTAAACAATACTATATCCTGGGGGAGGGCCGCTCGTCGCATTTTTAACCTATTATTGCGACGGAATTAACTTGTCCATTGTTGATTAACGACGGACAAGTTAATTCCGTCACAATAGCGACGGATAATTTAAATTATCCGTCGCTATAGCGATGACTTTAACCAAGTCTGTCGCTATATTTAGGGGTTTGACTTGGCGCTCAAATCAACGATGGATAATATCTATCCGTCGCTAACAGCGACAGACAATAAAATCTATTCACTATTATTTTTGTAGTGAGCGTCGGGGACGGCGTTGTGTTCCTCCGCGACTGCGTTGTGTTCCTCCGCGACGAAGGTGTTGTGTTCCTCCGCGACATGGTTTCCAGCGACCTCAACAACAACGTCAATTTTGGCGAGGGCGACAGGTAAATCTGGATTGCTGTAAAAACCCTCAAGAATCAAGAAACTCTCATCACTAGAGATAAAAGTTAAAAATCTTACACTAAATCGGCAATGTCATCAGCAGTATACTCGGAACGTGTTGGCATTTTCCTCCTAGTGTCTAAATCTTCTAGGTTGTCGAACATACCGTCTGACATATCGCTATCGGCGTTTTTGTCAGGTGAGGACTCCGGATCGCTATCGGCGGCTTTGTCAGGTGAGGACTCCGGATCGCTATCGGCAGCTTTGGGCTCCGGAGCAAAGACATGGGTGAAATGTTTTTTTTAATCTCGTTTAAATATAGTTGGTTAGTGTGTATTTTTCCTATTATATCATACTAGACTAATAATAAAAATTTACTAGGTAAAGATTTGATAATACACATGCCAATATTAGTCAACATATTTTATTTTTCTCTATAATTTTGATAAATTATTATAATTATAATTTATCCGAATGTCATTGTAGACATCAAAGGACCTTATGAGACCAAATTAAATCAGTTTTTTATAAATTAATTTTGACTTAATTAATTCTTAACTAGTCATGATTGCACTCTTAATCAATAAATATTTGCTTCTATAGATTTGTATAGTAAGGCAAGAGAAAAAACTAAAAAATAATTTTATTTTTTCATAAGAATTATATCCTTAATTGTCCTTTGAAACAAACTTTAAGGATAAATTTCGTTTAAGTTATCATATATATATATATATATATATATATATATATATATATATATATATATATATATATATATATATATATATATATAAAATTTTAGTTATACTATTATTAGGTAATCACATAATTAAGATTATGAGAGAATGGAACATAATGTAATATTATTTAGTTCAAATTAGACAATCAAATAAAATTTTATTTGTTGGATCGCCGATCGGATACCACCTACCCCGTCTGTCTCGTTCTCCGACGACGGTCAGTGAGTCGTCCGATCGCCGATCGGATACCACCGATGGCCTCCGGTCGTCGCCTTGAACAAAACTATATCCTGGGAGGTACGGTAAACCTGTCAGAATTGCTGCAATTGCGATTCCGCCGGATTCATCGTCGAATCCGACGAGATTACAAGTGCAGCGATTCCGACCGAATCACCGTTCTTCTAGGATATCATTTGATTCGGTACGACGATCAAAATTGGTGTTCGATCGGCGATCGGACAACTCGCCAGCCGTTGCCGGGGGAACGGGATTGACACTTTTTCGGGACAGAGGATCCCAATCAGGGTGTTTAGTTAAAATAGCAGTCGTCCGCCCAGATGATTTGACGAGGGCAGATCCTCTGTCCCACAAACAATTTCTGTCCCGCTTGTCTCGCTCCCGACGACGGTCGGTGAATCATCCGATTGTCGATCGGACACCACCGGCGACCGCCGCCGCCCTAAACAAAATTATATCCTGGGAAGGTACGGTGAACGGTCGGGATCGCTGCAATTGTGATCTCGTCGGATTCATCGTCGAATCCGACGAGATTGCAATTGCAGCGATTTCAACCGATTCATCGTTCTTCTAATATATCATTTGATTCGGTACGACGATTAAAATTCATCGATAATGTCCGTTCGATGATCGAATAACTCGTTGATAATCGCTAGGAGCTAGACAAACACTTTTAAGCAACCAACCCAAGATATCCTGGTCGAATACTCCCAGGTGTGCGGCAGCATAGTCCCACTTTTTGCAGCCAGATCATGCCACAAGATCGAGTTATTAACGTGGCGGGACAGCTTTGGCAGTGTTGGTCTGTGAGGGTTGCCTATATAAGGGTAGCAGTCGATTAAAATTTTTAATTTACTTCGAAATATTAATTATTAAAATATTAATGATTTTAATATTATATATAAAAATAATATTATTTGAGGACATGAATATAATAAAAAAATTTAAAAATATACATATAATTTAATTTCATATTAATTCGAACTCTTTAAATTCGTTAGTAAATTTTGACTCAGTTTCGAACATCATTTTCGACATAAATCTAAAATTTTAACGATAAATTAAGAGAAAACTTTTCAATTCCCATTTGATCTTTATTTGCACTCCCCATTTGATAAATTCATTGCATTTACTCCCTGATGAATTGAGTATAAAAGAGTAAAAATTGAATATACATTAGTGAAAAATAAATATAAAAGATTGAAAGTGAGTATAAAAAAGTGAAAATTGAGTACAGTTTATTGATGTGGTGGATACAACTTTACATACTCAAATTTTTAACTTTTATACTTAATTTTCTTCAAATAATACTTATATAACTGTCTTGTCAATTCTATCAGGGACTACATGTAAAGAATATTTTAAATGGGGATTACATGCAAAGAAAATTTTGAGATTGGGGAATTTAAAAAAATTTCCCCAAATTTTAAAATGATACTGTATCTTATATTTTAACTGATTCTCTTAATTATGTATATTATTTCAAACATCATTTTCATAAGCTATACGGGGAATAATAATTTTTTTTTAACTAAAATTGATTTTTTTTAATAGATTATTATAAGGGAAAATTTTCTTAAACTCGCTAATCCTAAAATTTTCTTTACATGTAATCCCTATTGAAAATTTTCTTTGCATGCAGTCCCTGATGGGATTAACAAAACAGTTTTATGAGTATTATTTGAAGAAAGTTGAGTATAAAAATTAGAAATTTGAGTATATAAGTTAGCATCCACCACATTAAGAAACTATGTATTCAATTTTCACTCTTTTATACTCAAATTTCACTTTTTTATACTCAATTTTCACTGATGTATACTTAATTTTCACTCTTTTATATTCGATCCATCAGGGAGTGAATGCAAAGAAAATCTCAATTAGGAAGTGCATGCAAAGATCAAATGGGGATTAGTAAGTTTTTTGTAATTTACCGTTATTATAACGGTAAATTGCAAAAAAACTCCTCAATCCCCATTTAATCTTTGCATGCACTCCTCATTTGAGATTTTTTTTGCATTTACTCCCTAATGGATTGAGTATAAAAATGTGAAAATTGATTATACATCAGTAAAAATTGAGTATAAAATAGTGAAACTTGAGTATAAAAGAGTGAAAATTGAGTACACAATTTTTTAATGTGGTGGATGAAACCTTAGATACTCAAATTTCTAACTTTTATACTCATCTTTCTTCAAATAATACTCACCAAACTGTTTTATCAATCTTATCAGGGACTGCATGCAAAGAAAAACTTGAGTAAGGACTGCTTGCAAAGATGAATTTAAGGATGAGGAGTTTATGAAAATTTTCCCTTATTATAATATAACAATCGAATATTATTGTGCTAATAAATAGTATCCGAATCTAGTATTATATTATAATAATTGATCAGAACCAATGCGAATGAGTGTGAAGGAATAAACGTGGAATTATAATGTAATTTGATAATTTTGAAATTCGAATATTCTGCCATTCTACAATTTGCCGTAGATTTTTCCTGAATGCCTCAAACTATTTAAATTTAAATTGCAACATTTTCATTTCTATTTCAAAATGATTACTTATTCTTGTAATTCAATTTTTAGGCTTAAACGTGAAATTCTTTGGCAAAATTTTTTTTCTTAGGGCTGTCGTGGGCTTAGCCCAGCCCAAAGAATTTTTTATGTAGCCCATTAAAATCCACTCCTTTCGCACTCAAAGCCCAGCCCAAGACCCCCAAATGGCCCTGAAAATATTTACACGAGCGAGCGAGCATATTTACAGTGACTTAGTTGGAGATGTATCTGAGCTGCAGAATGCCCCAAAAACTAGAGGAAGTTCATCTCAGATCAGTGCCAACCCATCAACATTTTAGTGACTCCCTTCACAATTTTGTCCCTCGATGCACAAAGCTCATGATCATCGCCGAGGCGAACTCGGTAAACTTCCCACTCTCGATCGCCAACAACATGCCTGCCGATCTCTGCCTGAAATAACAATAGCAACGATCATATTTATCCCACTAAGTGAGGTTGGCTAGTTTTGAAAAGTTTGGAAGTCATACCAAAAAAATTCTTATATCCAGCATTTTGAGTGCATGAGTGATATCATAGAATACAAGCGGACGCCCCTTGCCGCAGAGTTCGACTGGATTCGCGACTAAAAGCTCTACATCAGGCCCCCGGCTGACTAAAGTTACACAGAGGGGGCTGGATAGTTCCATTCTCAGGCGAGAACACAAAGCATTCTGTTTGTTTTGATCGACAATCTTTTTCCCATCCTTTTGAACTGCAAACAAATCTATGTTGCAGTTTCCATCTTCGGCTGTATTGAACCGCCCGTAGGAGATCTGGTAAGAAAGTTTACATAAAGAGACGAAATAGAGAAAAGCTAGAATTCACCATGAAAAATTTATGATCATGACATTCTTGATCTAGTAGTTTTCCATTTTCACTAAGCTTCTTATGATCATGCGGTGGCAAGACAATACATATGGCAAGTGGTAACAACAAAAGTTTTCGTCGGCTAGAAAGTATGATGAGTACTTAAAAAGCTTTTTCCGATCCTTACCTGCATATTGTAATCTTTGAGAGATCGCATGATGTCGTAGAGGAGGCCCTTATGGTCATGACATTGAATTTGGATAAGTGAATGAGCATGGCTGAGTACATTGTCCACTGAAACTGAGAGAAAAGAGGAACTAGGAACAGGAGCATAAGATTCGTGCTGGACTTCTGAAGTAAGCATATCTTCTGTCAAAGGAGGAGGAAGAGAAGCTGATGCTTGGAAGCATGCAGCAAATTCTTCACTCGCCGCATCGACATCGCAAGTGCACATGGAATCCCCTAAAACAGCTCTCAGATGAATGCATGTTTCTTCTTGCCTGTTCTTTGTGTGGAGAAGTTCCCTGAAACCGCATAAAGATATCAGTAGCTTAGGATGGACTATAAACATGACGACTCAGGTTAAATGTGTGTTAACTTTGCGATTTCAATAACAAGAACTAACATCTCACCTTTTCTCCCTCTCCCTCTAACTCAAACCAACTCAATTCATCCAACTACAGAATCCATTAGTTTAATCTAAACAAGTCCATATCATCATAACATATGTTTCTTCTCATTCTATCATCTATTAAGATGATGCATAATTGATTCTGAATAGAGTATCTTATTTATCTTTTGTTTAGATGAAGCTTCTGAATTGTTCAACAGTCTGATCCACAAAGTGACTGATCCAACAAAATTTTTTATAAAATCTTTCTATTAATCGAAGGCCCATATGACAATCAAACAAGAGATATGGAATAATCTTACACTGGCTTTCAAGATGTAATTCAACCCTAAAATTTTTTGGTATTATGCTTGAACATAATGATGGTGGTTTATGAAATTTGCTTGACTATGCTACCAAAAATGAAAACCCAACTCCTCGCATTCATCACGATATTTTAAATGTTGCTAAAATGAACATTTGGTAGAGAATGCTAAAGGCTAAATATTAGACCTACATCCTAAAGTCTACTAACAAGAAGCTTACTCATCATTAGGAACTCTTGTTGCTAAATAAGCAACTTGTATGTTAGCAACGGTGCATCTAAAGACCCGCCTGATCAACTTCAACATGGTGAAGTAGTTTTCTCTACAATTTTTAACTTATTGGACAATAACTCTCATGAGCTAATGGCACCACAACATGCAGCAACAGATGATTAGAATACATGAACTCGCACTATATAAAACAGACATCCTATCACTGCCAGAGATTGAAAAGAATAGGAACCTAGTGTCGGTGATTAAGAACAGGTCTACGACTCTCCCATCTGGTGTAGTCGAAACCTTCACCCTCCAAATTGTAAGCTCCAGCTCACATAACACCTCTGTGACATCTGCAATTTTCAAAGCAAACTTGGAATAGACATCCAAAATTGATCAACCAAGTTACCAAGTGCTATTCTAATGGCAATAAAATTCCCATAAGATTCAGATGCTATGAAAAAAAGAATCTACATGGCACAATAAAAATTGAAAACAAAATCTGATCTGAAAAAGTGCCTGTAAAAATTGCTCGGGGAAGGAGAAGCTGAGACGATTGAAGATGTAAAAAATGTTCTATCACTGTTGAGAGAAAAGACAATTTAAAGTAGGATATCACAATATCCCGACAGCATTTGAATAGATGACAATAAATGATAGCTCCTACAATGACCTATGGCAGCTGGTGGGACACACTTGTGGGGCTGGGCCGGTCGCCCGAGGTTGGAAAAACCTCCTTAATCATTTTTTTTTTTTACAACGACCTATGGCCTACACATGAAAGGGTCAAAACAGAACTATATTATCTACTACTACAAAATAAAATAAAATAAATAGAGGTAATAGCCATAAGTTTGATTGAACGAAGTCAAAGAAAGAATATATTAAGAAAGAAAAAGTTAAGTTTGCACAACGGAAGGCAAACAGAAGATAGAAACTACAAAGAAACTTCAGAGATCTAAAATAAACTAAGCAGCAACAGGAGGAGAAAACAAGAGGAAAAATCCGACACATGAACAGGATAAGATTGAGTGGAAGCAAAGGTTACCATGCAACAGGCCCGTCCTGTCATAGCAGGAGAACTTAAGTAGAAAAACTTGCGGTTTCTGATCGGTAGCCATCTCCTGGTGCTTGCTAAAGTAGTAGATCTCATTCCCGAATGGCAGGGATGCAGGCGGGCACGCTTCCACCAGTCTCTTCTTCAACAAATTCCACCTTGTCGCCTTCCTTCCTCTCTCCACAACCCAGAAAAGCACATAGCACCATCTCCCATCCGTGCTGAAATCTAAACGATTCGCGTTTCAGTTTCTTCCCGGAAACCGCATCAAAATCGAATCTTTGTTTGAAAAAAAAAACAGACAAAGAAATCATAACAGAAATCGCATCTTTAACTCAAAAAGGGGGAGGGCATTCCGCCTTTCAGGCTAGTGAATCCGGATTCCGGTATTTACATGGGGAAAAGAAAAGGGAAGGGCGAAAAGAGGAAGATAGGCGTTTCACCTCCCCGAACAACGCTCAGCCCAAAGAGGAGAATCACGCGGCAGAGGTTGCATCCGAGTCCAGTCTTGTCGGGGCAACTTACAGTGATCAAGATGGGGTCTTCCGGCCTCTCCGGCGGCCGAATGATCACCACTTCGTCGCTAGGCATGCCCATCCTTAACTCCGTGTTTCCAACGCAGCTCGCCTCCGACAGCTTGGTTTCCTCCGGGCACGCTTGCCGTAGGTTGTCGCCACTTGCGAGGGCACCAGTAGAGCTCGAACAAGCTTACGGTCTTTTATTTAGGATGATTTATCAAAAAACACCATTAATTATTCGTATTTATGAAAACCTATCTATGCTTTCGGTTTATTTAATCACAACGTGCTCTTGACCTTTTTTTTTTTTTTTGCCAATATTTTTATATTTAACAAACTTACTTAACTTAACTAAATCTTCAGGGACAATTAATTAATATGGGTGTGAAAAGGAATCATGTAATTGAATGGATGTTTAATTAATATGGATAAATTTTGTACTAATCCAATATTGTCAAAGTGCGAAATTTCGGATTAACCAAACCTTAAAAGGAGAGAAGTTACTTCACATTTTCTTAACTAAATCAACACCAAAAAGAAGAATTTATTTACTTCCAATTGAAAGGGACAGGCAAAATTGTTATGTTAATTTTGAGTATGATTGAATCCTATGAAAGTGTACTATCGACTATCGAAATAAATCGGAAAGTACTCATAGTACCGCCTAGTCCAACGTTCATAAATTAGTAAAGATGTGTTGTATTGAGGGTTATCTTTGATAGTCTTGATTATTTTTCTATGATTATCAACGAAAATCTTATTTGGTTTAGATAATCGATTATTCTTGAGTAATGATCCATGCTCGGCTCGTCGATAAAAAGAGCATACAATCTGAAATTGAAAAATCAAGAAATACTGAGATTTTTTTATGTTGGGATTAAGAAATTTTTTTCCCCAAATTAGCCTTCAATATTTACTCTTTAAGAAAAAAATACCCCTAATAATTAACTAAATTACAACTAGTTGTTAACTCACATGGCCAACGACCAGCTGCGGCGGCCGGCAACTGACGACGGTGACCGACCGTGCGACGACGGTGACCAACCCACCGCCGATCGTCGACTAATAATTTTATTTATTTAATTTAGTATTTTAATTAGAAGCTTAATAAATTAAATAGATTATAATTGAGATAAGCTAAATAAATTTAATTTAAAGTTAAATAAAAATAATATTATTTAAATAATTTTTTTAAAAATAAAAAACTAATCTCATTTTATTTATATATTATTATAATATATTTTTTAATATTTTAATTTTTAAAAATCAAAATAAATATAATCGTACATCGTCAATCCGACGACTAATATAAATTTTTAAATTGAAATCGAGAGTACGAACAAGTATAAAATATTATCCTATTTTTTATTTTTAATTTAAATAAACATATACTATCATAATAATGCTTAATTTTACTAAAAGATAATACGGTAAAATACTAATTATATATTATTATCTCAATAAATAAGATTTTATTTAATTACCTAAAGTGAACCAAACAATGTTACATTATGTTCCATTTCCCCATAATCTTAATTATATAATTACCTGATAATCATATAATTAAGATTATAGAGTAATGATTGGTAGAGTGAATTTGAGAGAGTGAATGGGAGAGTAAATGACGTCCAGCTAATGTGTACATGTTCGATCGACGATCGGACACCACTGGCGGCCTCTGATTGTCATCCCGAATCAAACTATACCTTGGGAGGACGGTGAACTCATCAGGATCGCCGACAACGGTGAACCCATCGAAATCGACGGTCAATGATGCGAGATCGCAATTGTGGCAATCCCCGACGGGTTCACCGTGCCCCCCAGGGTATAGTTTGGTTCGGGGCGACGGCCGAAGGCCGTCGATGGTGTCCGATCGTCGATCGGACGTGTATACAATAACTGCCACGTCATTCACTCTCCCATTCACTCTCCTAAATTCACTCTCCCTATCATCACTCTAAAATTATATATGATAACTCGAACTAAACTTATCGAGTTAATTTCAAAGTACAATTAAGGATATCATTCTTATTTCAAAGTACAATTAAGGATATCATTCTTATGAAAAAATAAAATTATTTTTTAGTTTTTTCTTTTGCCTTACTACGCGGATCTATCGGAGCAAATTAATATTTATTGATTAAGAGTGCAATCATGACTAGTTAAGAATTAATTAAGTCAAAATTAATTTATTAAAATATGATTTAATTGGAAAAATGATGAATCAGGCAGCAGACAAATTGAACCTGGGATGACCAGCCCGACTCCACGGAAGTTTCCCACCGGTCACCAGGGTAAATCGGAAAGCGCTCGCGGTGGCCAATCTAGAAGCCCAGAGGCCCAGGGTTCGCGCCCCATTTGGAGGGAAAATTCCTACAAAATGCGTCGTAACTGAGGATCGAACCGCGGATACGTGGGTTAATAACTAGTGACCTTACCGCTGCATCACAACCCGGGGGCAAAATATGATTTAATTGGGTCTCATAAGGTCCTTTGATGTCTCCAGTGACATTCGGATAAATTATAATAATTTATCAAAATTATAGTGAAAAATAAAATATAGTTGACTAATATTGGCATGTGTATTATAAATCTTTATATATATATATATATATATATATATATATATATATATATATATATATATATATATATATATATATATATATATATATATATATATTGAATATGATACGATTTGATCAGCCCAACCAGGGCCCATACATACAAAAATAAACTACAAGAAAATCATGAGAGAACACTGAATTTGATCTGCAAAAATATCAAGAAAAAGTTTAATGTATAACATGATATTTTATATACAACGATCCTCAACGGGTTCATCTAACTCTCAGGATATAATTTGATTCGGGATGACGGCCGAAAACTGCCGATGATATCCAAGTAATAATCAGACGTGTACATATAAAATGTCACGTCGTTGACTGAATATTTCATTAAATTTTTTCATCGAATATATCATAACTCAGAGAACGCTAAAGAAGACTAAGGTTTAAAGCTAATATTGAAAACACGCTTTGAAGATAACATCAATTCTCTTTTATATGTTCCATTAAATCAATTCGTGTTAATACGTAAATTATCAAAGATCTTTGTAATGAGATGTTAGAATTATATAAAATTAATTTTTGTAATCGAACTCCCTCATCTCATCTTGGCTGCCAAACTTCGTGAGAGCGACTCACCGAAATGAACGTTCGAGTTCACTAAGTACATTGTTGCTGAAGATAATCTCTTGTCGCTTTTATACATAAATAAAAATGCATAGATTATGCGTATCACCTAAAGAATGCAAAACTTAAATAAATTAAATAGTCCAAGAATATGACCTACTTAAGCATATAAATTAGCCTTTCTGATGGATTATTGAAGTGCCTATCGTCACTTTCAGGGACTTGCAGACATAAAGAAAGATTTTATCCGCTCGTCTCTTGAAAATTATATTAAAAAAATGTGTTTAATTGGAACAAGTAGATGATGGAACAACTAAAAGATAGAGATAGAGATTAGAGTTCCTGTTTAAAGAGAGGGATATAGATATCATGAATAAAAATGATGAGGTGCAATTGCAAAATATTAGTCGATGATGTTGATTTACTAATTAATTTCCAAAAAAATATTAGATGGATACGTATATTCTGAGGACGGATATAATATTATAATATAAGAGAAAAATAGCGAAGGAAATAGAAAATGATAAGAAAGGAGAAAATTATATGAAAATAAAGAGCAAAAGAAATATTATTATTAGTTTGTGATAGGGGAGAGATTTTCGACTGAAATAATCAAATTTTTTAATTCAATTTGGTCATAAATTTTATTCTGATTTACTTTAATTCAAATTTATAATATCAATTTGATTTAGTTATATTTTAATTTAGTTTCAATTTGATTAATTCGATTCTAATTTATTTCGATTCAATTCATAATATTAGTGTAATCAATTTAATTCTTTTAATTCACTTTTGATTTTGAAAATCAAAACTGAACCATTAAACCTATATTTTTCCTTAAAAAAAGGGACTCCCTAATTAATCGACCCAAATTTTAATTTCAGTCGATTCAATTGAATAATTTGATTTAAACTAACTTTTACTCACTCTAGAACCATCGATCCACCCTCAGCTACGACACATTTGTAAAAAATTTTCTTCAAAATGGAATGCAAACCCTGAGACGCTGGACTTCTAAACCATCCACTGCGAACACTTCCCGATTTATCCTGACGGTCAGTGAGAAACTTTCGTATGGCCGGACCGGTCGCCCGTGGTTGATTAAAAAAAAAATCTCGTTAATCATTTTAGAACTATGGTTCATTTTAGAACCGTGGTTGCCAGCCAGCGTAAAAAACTATGGCAAATACTCAATGAATGGATCCATTAAAGTATTATGCTAATGCTAGGATGTTCCCCGGAAGGAACGCGTTGCAGGGTCCGACTGTAACGTCTCGGCAAGGACCGCTACATCTCCAGAACCCGGGTGTAGTGCTAAATATGCAAGGGTTCGCGTTGCAGGGTCCGACTGTAACGTCTCGGCAAGGACCGCTACATCTCCATGAGAACTTGGGTGTAGTGTTAAATAGGCAAGAGTTCTCACACCATAGGTGGACTAAGAATAAACATTATAAGAAAAGTAATAGTCTCAGATTTGGAACATGGAATATAGGAACTCTCACTGGTAAAACAATGGAGGTAGTAGATACAATGATTAGGAGAAAAATTAGCATTTTGTGTGTGCAAGAGACAAAATGGGTAGGTGAGAAGGCAAAAATGATAGAGAACTCGGGTTTTAAGTTATGGTATACAGGAAAGAGTAAAACAAGAAATGGAGTGGGTATTTTTGTAGATAGTTCTTTAAAAGATGAAGTTGTTGGTGTAGTTAGAAAGGGGGATAGAATTATAGCTCTCAAGATAGTAGTGGCGAAAGAAGTTGTGAACGTAATTAGCATATATGCACCTCAAGTAGGATTAGATGAAGAAACTAAATCAAGATTTTGGAGCGATTTAGATGAGGTATTACAAAACATTCCGCCAAATGAAATGATTTTAATAGGAGGCGATCTAAATGGACATGTCGGAGCGAAAAATGAAGAATATGAGAGGGTACATGGGGGTTATGGGTTTGGAACAAGAAATGAAGAAGGAAAAACTATATTGGATTTTGCGATAGCATATGACCTTATACTAGCTAATACATTTTTTAAGAAAAAAGAAGAACACTTGATCACATTCAAAAGTGGGAATAATAAATCACAAATTGATTATTTTATGGTTAGGAAGAGAGATAGGAAGATTTGTAAAGATTGTAAGGTTATCCCTGGAGAAAGCTTAACTACCCAACATAGATTAGTAGTGTTAGATATACGCCTTAGTTATAATATTAATAGAGGAAAAATATACACGACTCCTAGAATTAAGTGGTGGAAGTTAAAGGATGGGAAGCAAAACATATTGAAGGAGAAGGTAGGAATACAAGCATTAGATGAAATATATAGCGACTCTAATACGACATGGGATAAGATGGTATCAAAGTTGAAAATAGTAGCTAAGGATGTACTCGGTGAGTCAAAGGGGCATGCACCACCAAGGAAGGAATCTTGGTGGTGGAATGAGAAAGTACAAGAGAAAGTGAAAGAAAAACGAATAGCTTATAAGGAATTATATATTTGTAAGAACGAGGAAAACTTAAAAAAATATACAATAGCCAAGAAAGAGGCTAAGAAAGCAGTGAATGAAGTAAAAAATAAAACTTTTGAACGATTATATCAAAATTTAGATACAAAAGAAGGGGAAAGAGACATTTATAAAATAGCTAAAGCAAGAGAAAGGAAAACAAGAGACCTTAGTCAAATAAGATGTATTAAAGATGAATGCGATAGAGTACTAGTAAATGATAGCGAAATAAAAGAGCGGTGGAAGATTTACTTTCATCAACTTTTTAATGAAAGTTTAGGGGACCAACTTGACTTAGGCAATTTAAGTATTTCAAATGAGTATAGAAATTTTAATTTTCATCGGAGAATTCAAACTTCAGAAGTAGAACAAGCTTTGAAAGGGATGCAAAATGGAAAGGCCGTGGGACCGGATGATATCCCAATCGAGGTATGGAAATGTTTAGGGAAAAAAGGTATTGAATGGCTTACAAAATTATTTAATTTAATATTGAAAACAAAAAAAATGCCTAATCAATGGAGGGCAAGTAGTCTGGTTCCCTTATATAAGAACAAAGGAGACATACAAAATTGTGCAAACTATAGGGGTATTAAATTAATGAGTCATACCATGAAACTTTGGGAAAGAGTAATAGAAAAAAGATTGAGGAAGGAGACCACGGTAACCGAAAATCAATTTGGGTTCATGCCTGGAAGGTCGACAATAGAAGCTATACATCTTCTTAGGCAATTAATTGAAAAATATCGGGAGCAAAAGAAAGATCTACACATGGTATTTATTGATTTAGAAAAAGCTTATGATAGGGTACCAAGAGAAATTATATGGAGAATTCTAGAAAAGAGAGGCGTTAGCGTAACATATATTGACCTAATTAAAGATATGTATGAAAATGTAACGACTAGAGTGAAGACTTCAGGTGGATTGACTGAAGCATTTCCAATAAGGATAGGGTTACATCAAGGATCAGCTTTAAGTCCCTATCTTTTTACACTAATCATGGATGAACTCACTAGGCACATTCAAGATACAGTGCCATGGTGCATGTTGTTTGCAGATGATATTGTTTTGATAGATGAGACACGTGAAGGAGTAAATGCTAAACTAGAATCTTGGCGGGAAACTCTAGAAATGAAAGGTTTTAGGCTTAGTAGAGTAAAGACTGAATATATGGAATTTAAGTTTAGCAATGCTAGACGTAGTGAAACAATTGTTAAGATAGGAGATGATGAGTTGTCTAAAATCGAGAACTTTAAGTATTTAGGATCGTTCTTGCAAAGTGATGGAGGAATTGAGAGAGATGTCTTACATAGAATACAAGCAGGATGGTTGAAATGGAGATTAGCATCGGGTGTCTTATGTGATCGTAAAGTACCTCTAAAACTTAAAGGGAAGTTCTACAAAACGGCAGTTAGACCTGCTATGTTATATGGTGCTGAATGTTGGGCTATGACTCGGGCACATGAGCAAAAGATGAAAGTTGCAGAGATGAGGATGTTAAGGTGGATGTGTGGACATACGAGGATGGATAGAATAAGGAATGAGAGTATTAGAGAGAAAGTCGGAGTTGCATCTATTGAAGAAAAACTTCGGGAGACACGTTTGAGATGGTACGGACATGTACTTAGAAGACCAATAAATGCCCCTGTTAGACGATGTGAAACTATGATAAATACGCACATTAAAAGAGGGAGAGGAAGACCAAAAAAGACTTGGTTGGCAACAATAAAACAAGATAAATTTTATTTAAATCTAGATGATGATATAGTAGGGGATAGAACTCAATGGCGTAAAAGGATCCATATAGCCGACCCCACCTAGTGGGATAAGGCTTTGTTGTTGTTGTTGTTGTAATCATTTTAGAACCATCGATCCACGCATGATTCATTCCCAACCCATTTAGAAAAAAAAAATATTAGATCAGATAGTAGAGAAATCTGGGATGACTGACCCGGCCCATCTAGAAAGCCACTAAAACCCTGAATAATTGACAATATTGGACCGATTGGGATAGGCACAACACCATTTGCCACATACTTAAATAGGGCTACCGTTAAAGCAAGCCTGAGATGGTTCAGATTTCTCAACATATCGACATCAAATATATTAATTGACCGAGATCTTGAGTGAAAAGGATTTGGACGGCTAGTTAAGTTCTTGTGGTGGTAGCGCAAGGCAGCCCAGCCGCCCATGTTTTTTATTTCAATGTAATTAAAATTGATGAAGTTGACCAAATAAGCTTCCAGCGTCAACGTCTCTTTCATGGAGATCTGTCTAAGATTTTGTCTTTGATTCTTTAGTATTATGGATTCATCTCGAAGGCACTCGTAAACTACTTCAATAAAAAAAGCATAGATCAGGCAGTTATCAGTACGCTGAAGATTAACTAGGAGTTACAGGCAAAACAAAAGAATATCCAGGCTAAGAGTAAAGATACTCTCACCAAAGCAACTGACGGACTCTGGGGATCATGCAGCAAAATTGATCAATCAAATTCCATCATCATCTTCGTCGTCGCGATCATCCGTCTATGTTAGAAGAAACCTTTTGCATGATCATGGACTCAGCAGTTTGGATTGCTTCATGCGATCCAGAAATAGTTACTTTCCTGAATGTTTTCGATTGCAAAAGGTATCAGAAATCACAATTTGCATGATTTATTTGCCAAACCAGAAGAATTTATACCTATCTGATGTGCCAGAAATGAAATCACCTCTATCTGATATTTTTATCCTGGCCCCACTAACCTGAAAGCCAGAAATTTACATGCTAAAAAGGTTCGAGAACCTCTGCAAATTACATCTGATGATTATAGAGATAGAAGTGCCAAAAAGAGGCAAATAAATTCATTGCTATAGATATTCAGATTCTTTTTTTCTCAAAACAGTTTGCGTGCCTATAATAACAGTTTGGTTTTGTAAGGTGCTGTAGTTTGTTTATACTAGGTGATAGAGTTAAGTTATAGTAGATGTCATGATTTGGTAAAAGTTTTCCAGTCTGGTTTTATTGTAGGTGTCATCGTGTTGAGGTCTGAGGTGCCATAATCTAATATTATTGAATATTATTGTATATTGGTACAGAAGATTGGTGTCGAAGTTTAATTTTGCAAGATGTCTCAATTTCAATATATAATAGGTGCTACTATTGCCCTAGTCGCAACAGTAGTTAACACTAAGGTGTTTTGAGATTAGTGTTGCTTGTTCCATTATATGAAGGCTACCTCCATTAGAAGATACTAATGGAGCCTTCATATATAAATTTTATCTCCTATAGAGATTTGTGGGCAATAGTATGCTAAATGGAAACTATATATATATATATATATATATATTTTAACCGAAGGTGGTAAATGCATATTAAGAGAGATAAAAAACAAACATCTTAAATTGCAATTTTACTAAGCATAAAGTGGAAGATCTAGGACTAGAAGGAACCTATAAAATGAATGAAATGCATCAAACAAAAGGCCATATTATGAAAATGCTTTCAGAATAACAAACCTGACTGATCTCCATTATGTTCCTTCCTCCACGACCAACAACAGCACCAATATGCTCATCAGCAATTCCAATTGTCACTGAATTACCCTGGCCTTCAGGAGGTCCACCAGGTGACCGTGAAGGATGCGAAACAACAGGTGAAACCGTGCCCTGCCATGTGATCAAGGCATAAATAGCAAGGTACAGACAGTCATAAGTAAACTATAAGATGATGCTTAATGGCAAAAAAATAATGAAAGTTCAAAAGGTACAAAAAGTTCATATAAGCTAACTCCAAATTAATTTCAAGCTTTCTAGAAAGAGGACTATGTTATTCTGCAAGCATATGAAGAAAAGAAAACAGTAGACTTGAATAATAAATAACCAAGAATAAAGAAGCAAGCTTCTATCCTGCAATGAGTGTTGACTAGCTTACATCTGGTTCACAAGTGTATACTAGAAATATCTTCAGGGATCAAACCTGATCATTTCTAGAACTGCAAATCATGCCACATGCAATTTTGATAAATCAGACGAGTTTTCAAAAGGATGTCCAATAGCTCGGCACCATGGAAAGCTGTAAAACAAGATTATCAAGTGCTCAAAAATTATCCTCAAGCTTGCATATAATGTTTCTAGACCATCATTGAGGTAGATAGAGTATTTGTCCAGTTATCCCAACTATTTAGGGATCAACTATATGGATTTTATTCCTTCATTTTTATTACATTAACAGATTAACTCATTTTTATTGCACCATGGAAAGCTGTAAAACAAGATTATCAAGTGCTCAAAAATTATCCTCAAGCTTGCATATAATGTTTCTAGACCATCATTGTGGTAGATAGAGTATCTGTCCAGTTATCCCAACTATTTAGGGATCAACTATATGGATTTTACCCCTTCATTTTTATTACATTAACAGATTAACTACAGTTTCGTTGTTCTATCTCAATCCGTTACCCTTCCACTTTGTTGATTCAACTCTTCTAATCTGTTAGACTCTTTTGAATATGCTCATACCATCTAATCCTAATTGCTCTTGCTATTGTTTTGCCATCTATCAAAAATTGCACCTGATAAATCTAGCATACAATTACTTTCTTCTTTTCTCATTTTTTAATGTTATCTATCATCTTAAAATTGTCATCTATCCTAACAAAATTTGTTAATGTGTTTTGTCCCAAACAACCTAACACAACTTTAACAACTCTCCATTTCAACTATCTATATATATTCACGTTAATATTTCCTTGCTAAATTATATGTTCTATATCTCTAAAACTCGTACTTAATTTTAAGTCTGTCTGTCTTATCTAATCTGCACCCTGATTCTTTTAGTGATACTAAAATTGCATTTCATACATTTAGTTTTAGTTATATTTACAAAAAAACCTTTAGGTTTTAAACTTTTCTCTTTATTTCAAGTTTTTAATTTAATCATACTACTAATTACCACAATTATTATTGGAATCGAACATACATGGAAGAGATGTCTTGGATATAACTGGTGAGTACGCTTATTAGGTAAAAAATACAAGAACTTAGAACTGACTTTTGACTTATACCTACATTCGTAGGAGAACTGTTTTACATTTTGAACAGCTATAACATTAGTGAATCAACTCAATGTAATTATTAGATATTTTTTTATTTTTCTAAAACTTGCCAAAGAGTAGTGTTATATGTTTTCCCAAGATGCACAATGTTTTTTTTCCTCTCATACTTTTCCATCTTATTAAATAATTAAGATCTAGTTGTGAAACTAAATTGATTCACATAAATGCTTGTTTCATCTCCCTCCGAGTTACACTCTTGTAAAATTTCACAGTATTACATAATATTTCTAGATGCTTATTCATATTCATGACTCAACAATTTCATTGAGTAGGAAAGATGTATTGTCATAATGACTAAGATAGCACAATCACGATCTTCTCGACTAAAGGAATCAGAACAAAACTCTCAAAATTTCAAATATCAGATGATCATCTGGTAACCTTAAGAATGTGCTTACTCTCCTCCCCATCAATGGAGCCATATTGTCTAGGATTAAGATGGATTCTGACACCAATATTCAAAACCTTGGTTCTGTTCATTCATGGTTTATAACATAACCTACTGTTTGGAATCAGATGACTAGTTAAAGCTTTTAAGAAAAGCAGTCTCTATACTCCTTATACACGTCTCCAAAAGTTTAATCTACAACGACTAAAGCTGCTTTAGCAATAATGTGACTGTCAACATGCTTATGTATGGAAGAGACACAAACAGGGGCTCTGCCAGCAAACTAAAACGAAATGGTTTAATTGTCAATAAATGTAAGACATTTGATAATGGCATAGATTATCAAGAAAAAGACTTTTAAATAAAAATGAGAAATACATAAGAGAACAATGTCAAGTTTTTTTATCAGAAAGAATTATATGCAAGAAGAGTGTATATAACCTTGTTATTTGAATTTCTTCCTCCAGATCCATTTGGTCTGTAAGTCACGGGACTGTATGCTACAGAAGGAAACATATACCCAACAGGAACACCAGGAAAGTTAATACCTAAAAGTAGGAATGACAAAGGAAAGAAGAAAAATTAACAAATAATTTTATATACAGTCGAGGAATCGGTTATTTCCCAGGACAAAAGTTGTAAGAGTGATGTACATTGAGCCAATAGGATCAACATGGATAGGAAAGAAATGAGAGAAATATAGGAAACAGCTTAACACAATTGATTCACAAAGATGATAGAAACGCAACAGTTCAAGTCATATAGTTGGGCATAAATGTACACTAGGATTGTGATGCAGAGAAGGATGTGGGGAGACCAGAGAAAAAAGTCCTAAAAGGAATAATACTACAAACAATGGCACTGTAAAAACGTAATACAATAGATCATTAACTCTTTACTAGGACAATATATAACCAGCAAGATATGAATAATTGCATTAGTTGGAAATTTTACAATCATAGAATCGTCTCATTTTCCAATTTTTACTTGTAATAGAAAGCTGCACTAGATATACTCCATGTCTTAGTCAAGGTAAAACCCTAATGATTTAGGAGGTGTTGTCAAGAGAGTTTTTTCCTTAAAAAAAGTAAATACTAGGAGATGAGGTCATTTTGCAACAAAAGACAGACTCAATAGGACATTTTGCAATCATAAAGTGAACTTTGATATTTGACAGCAATGAAACTCTAAGGAGAATTTTAGTTTACCCTAGAAAGGAGGGCAAAATCAAAATTTCAATAACCTATATGAAGCAACAAAAGACAACTCAATGCATTTGACTCAATAGGAAGTTTTGCAATCATAAAGTGAACTTTGAAATTTGACAGCAATGAAACTCTAGAGAGAATTTTCGTTTACCCTAGAAAGGAGGGCAAAACAAAATTTTCAATAACCTATATGAAGCTAATTCCTAATGAGGAAGGTATGAAAATTTTAGACACACCTGTTTTTCATTATTAATATCTTTTGAATTATAAACAATCTTTTTTAAATGATTTCGATTGGGCTTATCTAAAAGATTGTGAACTCAATTTTTTGCAGTCAGTATCCAACAAATAGCATGTTTCTATTCTGTTCGCATATAATTTATGACCCCTCCTAGTTTACCCACAACATGGCACATTTCTCCCTCTAGTACCGAAGTTTTAGTGTTTATTCTCTCCCGATATGATATCTATAGATCCTAAACTTAATTTGAGTAATTCACTGATTGTCATGCTGCAGATGTATGCGACCTCATATTGATAGTACAAGATAGGATTTCCAATCTTGGATTTATATCATCAACTACTACATGACCCAATCATGTTCCAACTATGCGTTTCAGTTTTATTAAGAATAGTGATGTGAACTGTCATGTGTCTCAAATGTAAAATATTGTAGCCACCAATCTTTTTCCTAAACATAGCCATTAAATACATTATTTAAGAGAGAAGCAATTTTCCGTAATGAAACTGACAATTGCCACTTAGTTCTATCATTTAATCTATTAATTAATTGTAATATCTAATTTCTCATTTAGCTTCTGAATTTTTTTTTCAGAAGATGATGATGCCATCTGCCATCTTATACTCTCTAGAAAATAATAAACAACGTCAATTGTCTCCGTGCTTTACAAATCCCCTACTCAAACTACATAGGCAGCCACCTAAGTTAATTTTAAAGGGGATTGGATAGTTGCTATATGACAAACTAAACAGATTGCTCGCACAACTCAAAAAATGTTATCTGGAACATTTGAACCAACTTAAACTAACCAAAATTTGACATAAAATCCTAAGATCCCATTGGGTGGCTTATAACTTGAAATGGTTAACATAAAGCTTTGTTTTGTAACATTTTAGATATTAATATTAGCATATAGGGTTAATAAACAAATCTATCCCATACCTTGTATGGATTTTTAGCTCTTTCATTACATTAAAATTTTCAAATCTGCCACAAGACTCAGGGTACGATGATAAATATATATCATTCAATTACATTATGTCCAACCAATGTTAAATTGATAACAGAATGCCAACTTGGCAAAACGATCTACATCACCTCCCAACTGAATAATCAATAATTTATCTACATAATACACTCATTAATTAATTTTAAGAAAACAACAAAAAAAATGTTTGCCTCATTTTTGTTAAATCAATTATATTATTGTTGCCAAATTTATTTACTATGGCTGATCTTCCAATTTTGCTAAATTTTAGGTTTCATGCTTCAACTTATTATTGAGAAGATCATGTTATTTTTATATATTGGAAACTGAATTTTTTATTATTACACCACCCACTTATTTCTCCAATTTATAGAAAATATTAGTAGAACCATGCATGGCTGGTCCCAAGCCCGAACGAAGGATGAGGGTTGAGTTAGATTGTCAGCCAGCGTTAAACTATGACCAAGGCAGCTAAGATCGAGATCTTACATGGGATCGAACGTGAGATGCAAAATCGTAAAACGTGAGATCGTAACACGGATCGTAAGATCCTACCAGAACTAACACACACAGACATATATTTCATATAATATGACATAAATAAGTAAAAATAGTCACAACTCACAACCAAACCAATATACTTAACTTTAATTTAAAGTGCAAATAGTCCAAAAACCATGAGTCATACACTCATAAGTCATAATTCATAAATCATAGCATAAAGTGCAATAAGCCTACAAGTTTTTGTTATCATATAAACTAAAAACATTAAAGAAAACAACCAAACTAATATAATCTCATCTAAAGCAAATCATCAATGTTATGATCATCATATTCATCATCTGCTATCTGGTCCCCACCATCTTCATTGTCATCTCTTCGAAGAAGGTCATCAAAGTCATCATCATTTAGAGGAGGAATCTTCAAATCATCCAAAGGGCCATCACCTTCCCCAACACCCAAGTTAAAATCATTTGGGATATCCAAATCCTCTAAACTTTCAAATGCATCCTCATTTTCCACAATCCATTCTTCATCGGAGTCCAAATCATCAAGATTATACTCAATAAGATTTCTTGATTGCTTCTTCTTAGACAATCTTGAATTGATCATCACAAAAACAACATCATTCAAAAATTTTTGCTTCAAACGATTTCTCCTCTTTCTGTGAACCTAAACAAATGTAATAGCAACCAACCCATAGCACTTGACAACTAACTCTAATATTCTAAAAGTAAAATATAATACAATCATGGTTATGGGTTAAAACTTAAAATATTTATCATTTCAAAGGCACTTCAATTCCACTCACATCTCGATGAACTGCATGTCAAGCTCAACACACGAATAACAAACCTTTGAAGCTCTGGATGCTCATCCCCATAAGAATCCCACCATTGTGCTAAAGTTTTGGTATTTAGGGCAGCCTTGGCTACTTCCTAACAAAAAACTTACCTCGAGTCTCGAAATCTTCAAGTTGAGCATCGATCTTGGTAATTTCAGTTGGATCCCCCACAATTCTCACCAAACAAAAATATAGTCCTCTTTTAACTTCATAATCACTCTTAAATGTAGGATCATAATATAACTGTGGATTAAGATAGTAGCCTGCAGCATGCAATAGCCTATGGAGTTGGCTATCCCATCTTGCATCAATGATCTCCCATAAAGGCATATAGCTATAAAATAGAAAAATTGAATTAACCACTAAAGTAATTAAATTAAACTAAACTACATTATCTAGAAATGGCAAATTAAATAATTTACCTACTTTCAACACCTTGAAAAGTATTTTGTATTTTTTCTATAGCACGATCCATTTCCTCGTAAATGTATCCCATTGCAGGCTTCTCATCTGAATCCACTAAGCACAACACATGCATAAGAGGATAAGCACCCCTCAAGCAAATGATAATGTCCCTCCAAAATAGTCTATCTAAAACAACAGCTTCAATAAACTTTCCATCCATTGTCTTAGAACATTTATTTGATTTTGATTCATCTAAAGTAACATTCTTATTAATGCACTCTGCTTCTCATTAAGGCTAGCCAAAGTGAGGTAGGATGTGGCAAAACGAGTCATGCCCGGTCTCACCAAATCTTTTCCTTTGGTATGGTATTGTAATAAGGAAATGAGAGATGTCCTTGAATAGATGCAAGTTGTAATTTTTCTTCCCTTGGCAATTGTCTCTTTATGAAGCTCCAACTTTTTCTCAAAATCCTCCAACATCAAATCAATGCAATGAGCTGCACAAGGTGTCCAATAAAGCTTCTTTCTCTTTTCCATCAACATCTGTCCCGCAGCTTTGAAGCTAGCTGCATTATCTGTCACAACTTGCACAACACTCTCATCACCCACCACCTCAACAACATCATCTATCATCTTAACTATTTTATGAGCTATTTTGCAAATATGTGAAACATCAATAAACTTCAAAAAAACAGTCCCCTTAGGACTATTCACCAGAAAATTTATATAGTTCTCCTTCTCGTATCCGTCCAACCATCTGTCATAATTGAGCAATCTGTTTTCTTCCAATAAGCTCTATGTTCCTCTAACATCTCCATAGTTGAATCTACCTTTTTCTTCAAATATTTTAGTCTAAGCACAGTGTAAGAAGATGGTTTGAATCCTATTCCATGTCGGGCAACCTTTTCAAACATCTTCCCATATTCTTCACTCCGTGCCACATTAAAGGCTATGACATTGTTGTAAAAAAATGAAGCAATTTCTTCACATGCTTCCTTCCTTAAGTTCTTAAACAAAGAGTTAATTGTGACTTGAGTGCTATTCCTCTTTTCTTGAATAGACTTGCAGGAGTCTCTATTTCTTTTCCCTTACTTTTCTCACCAACAACAACTGAAGAATCATGAGTTTGATCATGAATATTTTCTGCTAATCCTTCCTCATTACTCCTTGTTTTCATGATCAAATTTTTTTGTAAACCAACCACAATATCCCACATTTATTTTCATACATCATCACTAATAGAAGTGCATGCTCCCACATCTTTTTGAGTTCCAGCCAAATAACGTTTT
Source organism: Boesenbergia rotunda (assembly GCA_024364735.1). Lineage (NCBI taxonomy): Eukaryota > Viridiplantae > Streptophyta > Magnoliopsida > Zingiberales > Zingiberaceae > Boesenbergia > Boesenbergia rotunda. The sequence continues at coordinate 522,413 of JAGFNQ010004897.1, read as the reverse complement.
AATCTATAAACCCCTCCTGTAATCTCCTTATGACAGTGTTTGCATTTGATTCTTCTAGTATTTCCATCAATAGAAATTTCATGATTCCAACCTATATCACTTCTATTTCCAGGTGCATTCTTAGGAGTTTCTTTCCCTCTAACTGAAGCATTCTCAAACCCAGCAACACTTCCAGTTTCAGACTGAGGAGTCGAACCAGAACCTCTATTATCCCCTCCACCAGAACATCCATTGCCCCCTACATCATCATTCTGAAAATTTTCCATGGCAAATAGGCACCCCTCAAGCGCAACACATGAATAAGAGGATAAGCACCCCTCAAGCAAATGATAATGTCCCTCCAAAATAGTCTATCTAAAACAACAGCTTCAATAAACTTTCCATCCCTTGTCTTGGAACATTTATTTGATTTCCATTCATCCGAAGTAAACATTCTTATTAATGCACTCTTCTTCTCATCAAGGCTACCCAAAGTGAGGTAGGATGTGGCAAAACGAGTCATGCCCGGTCTCACCAAATCTTTTCCTTTGGTATGGTATTGTAATAAGGAAATGAGAGATGTCCTTGAATAGATGTAAGTTGTAATTTTTCTTCCCTTGGCAATTGTCTCTTTATGAAGCTCCAACTTTTTCTCAAAATCCTCCAACATCAAATCAATGCAATGAGCTGCACAAGGTGTCCAATAAAGCTTCTTCCTCTTTTCCATCAACATCTGTCCCGCAGCTTTGTAGTTAGCTGCATTATCTGTCACAACTTGCACAACATTCTCCTCACCCACCTCCTCAACAACATCATCTATCATCTTAAATATTTTATCAGCTATTTTGCAAATATGTGAAACATCAATAGACTTCAAGAAAACAGTCCCCTTAGGACTATTCACTAGAAAATTTAATATAGTTCTCCTTCTCTTATCTGTCCAACCATCTGTCATAATTGTGCAACCTGTTTTCTTCCAATGAACTCTATGTTCCTCTAACATCTCCATGGTTGAATCTACCTTTTCTTCAAATATTTTAGTCTAAGCTTAGTGTAAGAAGATGGTTTGAATCTTATTCCATGTCAGGCAACCTTTTCAAACATCTTCCCATATTCTACACTCCTTGCCACATTAAAGGCTATGCCATTGCTGTAAAAAAATTAGGCAATTTCTTCACATGCTTCCTCCCTTAAGTTCTTCTTAAACAAAGTGTTAATTGTGACTTAGTGCTATTCCTCTATTCTTGAATAGACTTGCAGGAGTCTCTATTTCTTTTCCTTTCCTTTTCTCACCAACACCAACTGAAGAATCATGAGTTTGATCATCAATATTTTCTGCTAATCCTTCCTCATTACCCCTTGTTTTCATGATCAAATTTTTTTGGAAACCAACCACAATATCCCACATTTGTTTTCTTACCTCATCACTAACAGAAGTGCATGCTCCCACATCTTTTTGAGTTCCAGCCAAATGATGTTTTAATCTATAAACCCCGCCTGTAATCACCTTATAACAGTGTTTGCATTTGATTCTTCTAGTATTTCCATCAATAAAAATTTCATGATTTCAACCTATATCACTTCTATTTCCAGGTGCATTCTTAGGAGTTTTTTTCCCTCTAACTGAAGCATTCTCAAACCCAGCAACACTTCCAGTTTCAGACTGAGGAGTTGAACCAGAACTTCTATTATCCCCTCCACCATAACATCCATTGCCCCCTACATCATTATGAAAATATTCCATGGTAAATAGGCACCCCTCAAGTGCAACACATGAATAAGAGGATAAGCACCCCTCAAGCAAATGATAATGTCCCTCCAAAATAGTCTATCTAAAACAACAGCTTCAATAAACTTTCCATCCCTTGTCTTGGAACATTTATTTGATTTCCATTCATCCGAAGTAAACATTCTTATTAATGCACTCTTCTTCTCATTAAGGCTACCCAAAGTGAGGTAGGATGTGGCAAAACGAGTCATGCCCGATCTCACCAAATCTTTTCCTTTGGTATGATATTGTAATAAGGAAATGAGAGATGTCCTTGAATAGATGTAAGTTGTAATTTTTCTTCCCTTGGCAATTGTCTCTTTATGAAGCTCCAACTTTTTCTCAAAATCCTCCAACATCAAATCAATGCAATGAGCTGCACAAGGTGTCCAATAAAGCTTCTTCCTCTTTTCCATCAACATCTGTCCCGCAGCTTTGTAGTTAGCTGCATTATCTGTCAAAACTTGCACAACATTCTCCTCACCCACCTCCTCAACAACATCATCTATCATCTTAAATATTTTATCAGCTGTTTTGCAAATATGTGAATCATCAATAGACTTTAAGAAAACAGTCCCCTTAGGACTATTCACTAGAAAATTAAATATAGTTCTCCTTCTCTTATCTGTCCAACCATCTGTCATAATTGTGCAACCTGTTTTCTTCCAATGAGCACTATGTTCCTCTAACATCTCCATGGTTGAATCTACGTTTTTTTTCAAATATTTTACTCTAAGCTCAGTGTAAGAAGGTGGTTTGAATCCTACTCCATGTCGGGCTACTTTTTCAAACATCTTCCCATATTCTTCACTCCTTGCCACATTAAAGGCTATGGCATTATTGTAAAAAAAATAAAGCAATTTCTTCACATGCGTCCTCCCTTATGTTCTTCTTAAACAAAGTGTTAATTGTGACTTGAGTGTTAATTCCTCTTTTCTTGAATAGACTTGCAGGAGTCTCTATTTCTTTTCCCTTCCTTTTCTCACCAACACCAACTGAAGAATCATGAGTTTGATCATCAATATTTTCTGCTAATCCTTCCTCATTACTCCTTGTTTTCATGATCAAATTTTTTTGTAAACCAACCACAATATCCCACATTTGTTTTCTTACCTCATCACTAACAGAAGTGCATGCTCCCACATCTTTTTGAGTTCCAGCCAAATGATGTTTTAATCTATAAACCCCTCCTGTAATCTCCTTATGACAGTGTTTGCATTTGATTCTTCTAGTATTTCCATCAATAGAAATTTAATGATTCCAACCGATATCACTTCTATTTCCAAGTGCAGTCTTAGGAGTTTTTTTCCCTCTAACTGAAGCATTCTCAAACCCAGCAACACTTCCAGTTTCAGACTGAGGAGTCGAACCAGAACCTCTATTATCCCCTCAACCAGAATATCCATTGCCCCCTACATCATCATTCTGAAAATTTTCCATGGCAAATAGGCACCCCTCAAGCGCAACACATGAATAAGAGGATAAGCACCCCTCAAGCAAATGATAATGTCCCTCCAAAATAGTCTATCTAAAACAACAGCTTCAATAAACTTTCCATCCCTTGTCTTGGAACATTTATTTGATTTCCATTCATCCGAAGTAAACATTCTTATTAATACACTCTTCTTCTCATTAAGGCTACCCAAAGTGAGGTAGGATGTGGTAAAACGAGTCATGCCCGATCTCACCAAATCTTTTCCTTTGGTATTGTTTTATAATAAGGAAATGAGAGATGTCTTTGAATAGATGTAAGTTGTAATTTTTCTTCCCTTGGCAATTGTCTCTTTACGAAGCTCCAACTTTTTCTCAAAATCCTCCAACATCAAATCAATGCAATGAGCTGCACAAGGTGTCCAATAAAGCTTCTTCCTCTTTTCCATCAACATCTGTCCCGCAGCTTTGTAGTTAGCTGCATTATCTGTCACAACATGCACAACATTCTCCTCACCCACCTCCTCAACATCATCTATCATCTTAAATATTTTATCAGCTGTTTTGCAAATATGTGAAGCATCAATAGACTTCAAGAAAACAGTCCCCTTAGGACTATTTATTAGAAAATTTAATATAGTTCTCCTTCTCTTATCTGTCCAACCATCTGTCATAATTGTGCAACCTGTTTTCTTCCAATGAGCTCAATGTTCCTCTAACATCTCCATGGTTGAATCTACGTTTTTTTTCAAATATTTTACTCTAAGCTCAGTGTAAGAAGGTGGTTTGAATTCTATTCTATGTCGGGCAACCTTTTCAAACATCTTCCCATATTCTTCACTCCTTGCCACATTAAAGGCTATGCATTTTGTAAAAAAATAAAGCAATTTCTTCACATGCTCCTCCTTAGTTCTTCTTAAACAAAGTGTTAATTGTGACTTGAGTGTTAATTCCTCTTTTCTTGAATAGACTTGCAGGAGTCTCTATTTCTTTTCCCTTCCTTTTCTCACCAACACCAAATGAAGAATCATGAGTTTGATCATCAATATTTTCTGCTAATCCTTCCTCATTACTCCTTGTTTTCATGATCAAATTTTTTTGCAAACCAACCACAATATCCCACATTTGTTTTCTTACCTCATCACTAACAGAAGTGCATGCTCCCACATCTTTTTGAGTTCCAGCCAAATGATGTTTTAATCTATAAACCCCTCCTGTAATCTCCTTATGACAGTGTTTGCATTTGATTCTTCTAGTATTTCCATCAATAGAAATTTCATGATTCCAACCCATATCACTTCTATTTCCAGGTGCATTCTTAGGAGTTTTTTTCACTCTAACTGAAGCATTCTCAAACCCAACAACACTTCCAGTTTCAGACTGAGGAGTTGAACCAGAACCTCTATTATCCCCTCCACCAGAACATCCATTGCCCCCTACATCATCATTCTGAAAATTTTCCATGGCAAATAGGCACCCCTCAAGTGCAACACATGAATAAGAGGATAAGCACCCCTCAAGCAAATGATAATGTCCCTCCAAAATAGTCTATCTAAAACAACAACTTTAATAAACTTTCATCCTTGTCTTGGAACATTTATTTGATTTCCATTCATCCGAAGTAAACATTCTATTAATGACTCTTCTTTCATTAAGGCTACCCAAAGTGAGTAGGATGTGGTAAACGAGTCATGCCGATCTCACCAAATCTTTTCTTTGGTATGGTATTGTATAAGGAAATGAGAGATGTCCTTGAATAGATGTAAGTTGTAATTTTCTTCCTGGCAATTGTCTCTTTACGAAGCTCCAACTTTTTCTCAAATCTCCAACATCAAATCAATGCAATGAGCTGCACAAGGTGTCCAATAAAGCTCTTCTCTTTCCATCAACATCTGTCCGCAGCTTTGTAGTTACTGCATTATCTGTCACAACTTGCACAACATTCTCCTCACCACCTCCTCAACAACATCATCTATCATCTTAAATATTTTATCAGCTGTTTGCAAATATGTGAAGCTTCAATAGACTTCAAGAAAACAGTCCCTTAAGACTATTCACTAGAAAATTAAATATAGTTCTCCTTCTTATTGTCCAACATCTGTCATAATTGTGCAACTGTTTCTTCCTATGAGCTCTATGTTCCTCTAACATTTCCATGGTTGAATCTACCTTTTCTTCAAATATTTTACTCTAAGCTCAGTGTAAGAAGGTGGTTTGAATCCTATTCCATGTCGGCAACCTTTTCAAACATTTCCATATTCTTCACTCCTTGCACATTAAAGGCTATGGCATTGTTGTAAAAAAAATGAAGCAATTTCTTCACATGCTTCCTCCTTAAGTTCTTCTTAAACAAAGTGTTAATTGTGACTTGAGTGCTAATTCTTTTTCTTGAATAGACTTGCAGGAGTCTCTAATAGGCGATAAAGTCTAATGGTGTAAAAGGATCCGTATAGCTGACCTAACCTAGTGGGATAAGACTTGGTTGTTATTGTATTAGTAGAACCATGCAAATATGTAGTCAACAAGGTGTTTACTATCAATTCAGTTAACCAATCAATACTTAATTTGTCTTGCTTAAAAAATCCTTTTTTTTTACTGATTAAAAACTTTGTGAATAAATTTTCCTTATAAAGCACAATGCTTCTACCATTTAAAGTGTTTTATATATAGTGAAAATATTATTGTATATTCATACATATTTCATTATAATCCAATATAGTTCTAAAAATGTAGCACAAAAAAGAAGAGAAAACAGGAAAAAAACACTTTTCATGACTTAGACAAGCTAAATCACAATCATAATCCATCTAGAACTTAAAAATGAGCAAATAAGGCATCCTATAAAATCTAGAAATTAAGAAATAACGTAGTTGAAAAAATTAAATAACCAACACAGAAAATACACCTGTATATTGGTAAGGCGAATTCAATGTCTGTGGATAGTGAGCATCTTCTATTAATCTTGACAATATTAAAAAGATTGCGCGCATTTGTTCTTCGAAAGATCCTGTTAAAGTAACTAGCCTATCATTTATCCCAGCATTATTATCCTGAGGAGATATCTTGATCCCAGCCCTTGATTCTTCTATAAATGACCTGAAAAAGTAGTAGTGCCTCAACTAATTACTCTCAGAATAATGTTTAAGGACTAATCTTCACAAGATAAAAGAGTCTGCACAAAGAAAAAGGAAAAGAAAAAAGTAGTCTTGTTCTTTTGTGTTTTGTAAATTTATAAAACAATTAGTGCAATATCCAATAATAACCACAAGTTGCACAGACTGCTTAAAGGTTGAAAATTCTTCCTAATTTCCCGTATAACAGAATGTACAATTCAACTATAAAAAAATATGCCTGAATAAAACTATACTTTATAGTTGAACCTCCTTTTCCGATTATAGCACCACATGAGCTATTAGGAACTATAAGCCTGACTTTTGATCTACCTTCAGCATCATTGCCGTCTTCCAACTATATGCCAAGCAAAAAAATATAAAAAATAAAGGTGGTAAATAGTCCTTTTTTTAACAACTATAAATATCATATAATACATAGCTACAGACCTCACTGAGCAATTTTTCCTGGATCAATTCCATAGCCCTTATTACATCTCCAAGTACGCCAGAAACCAATAATATTCTATCAGACGTTCCTGGAAAAACTTCATGGTTACGTGACAGCTGAATACGAGCTCCAGATTGTGACTGGAATTCAGATATTGTAGATCCACCCTTGCCAATGATACAGCCAGCTTCGGTGTTAGATACAAGAATTCTTATGTGTGTTTGTTTCTCGTCATCTCCTGAAAATATTTATATCCAAAAATCAGGTTTGTTGAACTAAACAAGAAAGAAATCAAGAATATATAACTACAATGCAGTATGATAGCACAGACAAAAAAATGCTTCAACGTAATACACAGCCATACTTGAAAAAGGTGCACAAATTGCATGAAGAAGAGGCTTCCTACATAATACACAGCCATACTTGAAAAAGGTGCACAAATTACATAAATTGCACGAGGAAGAGGCTTGTAGACTATTTGATGCAGGAGAATGGAAGGAGTTTGGATAAAGTGGTAAAAGAAGAGGAAAACACGGAGACATAGATCATAAAATATAGCATTCGTTACATGTCAGTTTCATTTCACTTCAACTCATTATATATATAGCTTAGTCAATATAGCATTCTCATACTCTAGAAATAATATGGCACGCTATAAGGAAAAATACAAGCACTGAATTTACATTAGCATTTCGTAGGCTATAAAAACCAAGAAAAACTTGAACACATCAAATAAACATTTCGTAGGCTATTTAACACCTTTGCTATTAGTTTATCATTCAAAACTGAATGTTTTTAATCATTTTGATCTAGAATAGTGAGTTTCTGCCACTTTGCAAGCTAAATTCAGAATGAGATGCCATATTATTCGATAATAAGCTACCAAATATACGGGACAGATCATTGTCATTATAAAACTGCATCATTCTAGGCATGAAGAATAACTAAATCACAAAGAAGACACAACCAAACATCAGCAGAAGCAACTCCATGCTAATTTACAAACGTTAATGCAACTGAGGTAAGACCTAATTCGATCTGCATAAAAAAAAGGACATTGATATCAAGAGAATGCCCACTCAAATCTACTTTTTCCTTTTTTACAATCTTGCTATCATGAAACTGATTTTTTTTTCATGATCTCCGCGACAAGGCGGCCAGCAACTGCTAGAAATTTTTTAAGCAACAAATAATGTCCGCCAAATTCATTCAGTATCGAAAAAAGCACTAAACTCTAAATGGACTCGGAAGCACAACGCAACACACTCATAAACTCTAGCCTCGATCCGCTCCCATACAACCACCTCAAAATCCCATACCAGCTCCGCCATATTGCTCATCGGTACTATTGCAGATTTGCAAACCAATAATCAACTCAAAAGACATGTGTCGATCATCTGCATACGGAGAGCGAGAAGCGACGGATTTTACCTGCGGTTGGAGATCTAGGGGGATGCGATCGGCGAGGGGCTGTATCGGGGGACGAATCGCGGTGCTGCTGGGGGGACTCCATTGCGGCGGAGGCGGAGGCGGAGGCGGTGGAGGAGGAAGGGAATGCGGACAAGGTATCTTCCTAGTCTACCTCTCTCTCTCTCTCAGACCATTCACAGAGAAGGGAAAAAAAACAAAAAAAAGGTTGAGGAAGGTCTCGCTAACTTGCTACTGACTCTCTTTCTCGCCCGCGCCGCACTGATTGATTCCTTAAGTCTTCGACTCCTATCGAATTCGACGCCTCGAGCAGTTTAGGGATAGTTGTGGGCCCGAATGTGCCACGGCCCAACAAAATAAATATTGTCGGCCTATACATAGCAATAATGCGGATCCCTTATAAACCCAAAACTCGTTACTTCCTTTTTCTCGAGGCTTGTGAGGAGGTTTAGTTTCGGTCATGGAAATTAGCTTTTAATTCAACTTTAGTTGAAACTTCTACAATTGTTTATATATAATAATAATAATAATAATTTTATATTGCGGATTTCAGGGTATACATTCGTGCCGACTCAGGTCACCTGTATTAAATATAGGCCCCTCGAGTCTATACAGGCTGGTTTGAACCCAAGCACTTGAATTGAAAGTAACACATTATTTTTTTATTAAACTTTTAATTTTTTGGAATATGTCCGGTGTTTAAAATTTTAGAATTTAAGAATTGGATTGTAGTGGTTTAATTCAATTAGATTTTCTTTTAGGGTTCAAGCTCCCCTCTTGAGTTATAGTATTCAAGATAACAAATTTTAAATGCTAATAGGATATATTATATGTATTTAATATTTATAATTTGGCCGGGGATTTAAGAATTGGGTTATAATGAGTTTAAGTTAATAAAAAAAATTTCTAAGATTCCGACTTCCTTTTTGGGTTATAGCATTTAAGATAATAAATTTTAGAAACTAACAGGGTATATTATAAGATTAAGAAATTATTTAAGGAATTGTTTAGGATTCAAATTATAGTATTTAAGTTGGAGAAATTTTAATAAAAACAAAAAAAACATACACATGGTGCTTATGAGTGGCAAAAGGTGATTCGCTCACCCTTAGCCTCCTCGCTAATCCATCTCGAGAACAACACAAAAGAGGTAAATCACCGGGCGGGCTACTAGCCTTGATGTTGTGGCTAACGCATGAGGAGGAGGGGCATACTGACTTTGCAAATTTTGACCAGACTTAGAATGATAACACCATACGCGCTAGTTATCAGTCTATCCCGTAGGGATCACATGGTGCTCATGAGCACACACACTCTCTCTATTTTTCTATATATATATATATATATATATATAATATATATATATATATATATATATATATATATATATATTTCCTTGCCAAGCTACATGAAAGAGATTTCCGGACGTCCATAGAAAAATTATTACTAACTGACCAAAGTGAGAAGCAAAAATATTCCGATAAAGACGTTCCTCATTAATATCATCATGACTCTCGAAATCATGTGCGGTAGCAATACCAAACCAAATACGACGAGTAGTGGGGTCCTGAGCTAAGCCTTGGCTAAACCTCGGAAATCTTAATGCCATAATGTCTTTCAAATCCTCCTAGTCATTATCCTACTACAATAATTCTTACTAAGAAGAATGCCCATGTTGTGGCAATTCCACCCATAAGGTAATGAGTTACTCCTACAGCACGTCCTTGTACAATGTTCAAGGCTCTAGGCTGAGTAGCAGGAGCAACTTTAATTTGTTATGAGCCCAAACGATGGATTCAATTAGTTCTTGCCAATAACCACGACCGCTGAATACAAACATTAAACTGAAAGCCCATACAAAATGAGCACCCAAGAAAAAAAGACCATATGCAGATAATGAAGAACCATAAGATTGAATTACCAGAGATGTCTGTGCCTATATATATATATATATATATATATATATATATATATATAATATATATATATATATATATATATATATATATATATATATATATATATATATATAGATGGATTTAAGTTAATAAGAGTTTTTCTTTAAGGTTTAAGTTTTCTTCTTGGGTTATATAGTGTTTAAGATACAAAATTTTAGACATTTACGAGATATATTATATATATTTAGGGTTTAAAATTTTAAAGTTTAAAGATTGGATTATAGTGCGAGCCAATAAAATTTTCTTTCTAAGGTTCAGACTTTTACTCTTGAGTTATAGTGTTCAAGATAAAAAATTTTAGATACTTACAGGGTATAAAAAAAATTAATTCTGGGGGCTGGATTAAATCCAGGTTCCCCGACTGGCATCATGAACAAGCATGCGATGGATGGTTTGCAACATATCAATACTATATATATATATATATAATTGTAGACAAAATGTCACCCGCCTATGCACGTTGGGACTTGAGGCGCCTTCAATTGCATTGGAGGTACGTTCAGTCATGTTGTTTTAAATAAAATAAACCGAAGCGTCTCAATTTGTTGAATTATTTTATTTTATTTTTAAAAATTAATATTTTCTTGAATAAATCCTAAATACATATAATATACCTTGTAAACATCTAAAATTTTTTATTTTGAATACTATAGCCTAAGAGAGAAGACTAAACCCTAGAAGAAAAATCTTATTAGCTTAAACTCGCTATAACTCAACCCCTAAATTCTAAAATTTGAAACCTTGAATATATATATTATACCCTATAAGCATCTAAAATTTTCAATCCGAAACACTACAACTCAAAAGGGATGGTTGAACCATAGTGGAAAAATTTTATTAGCTTAAACCTATTATAACTTAACTCCTAAATTTTAAAATTTTAAACCTTAAATATATATATAATATATTTTTAAAAAATAAAAAAATACTGAACACGAGTGAAGGCGGCTCCAATACAATTGGAGGAGCCTTCACTCATAAAAAAATTAAATAAAAAACGCTTGAGGCGCCTTCCATGTAACGAAATGCACCTTGATTCTGGTGCATATGGGTCTGTAGCAGAGCGTAATAGTCATGACTATTTTTGGCGTAATAGTTATGTGTCGATTCTTAAGAACTAATAACCTAGTAATGTCTCATCATATGTTTGTATATTTGAATTTATTTTTCTCTAGATTTATAAGATGGATTTGAGGGGATTATATACACACACGTTAAACAAACATAATTTTTTTATTCATATTTACTTAAACATTTAATTCATATATAAGTAACTTCTTTAATTCTTAACCCAACCAATCATTTTGAATATGATTTTATTTTATTTTTGTCATAAGTGTGACGACGAATCTAGGTTTTATAAATGAGGCAGGCCAGGAGCGGTAGGTTTGATAATATTTAACTTCAATCGACTAAGATCCTATAAAAATTTTCTTCCATCATCAAAATAAATCGAAACATGCTTATGATGGGCAATTCAGAAGCCAGTATCTTAGGATTAAGGTTTGCGTTCTATTTAAAGAAAAAAAACTTATAAAATATGCAATAGTTAAGGATAGAACTATAGATATCTGAGATGATAATTAGTTATCTTTCCATTGCACTATAGCTCCAGGGTCTAAGGATGATGTAATAGTAAACACTTAGTGGATTTTTAGAATATCATGGGTCAATTTTTGATTGCAGTGTGTTTATGTTCTATTCCATGAAAAACATAGAACATATGATTACCTATGGGCTCGTGCCCATCGGTAGTGTTACGGATTAAAATTGAGTGCTTGAATGGAGCATGGCGTTCTAAAACGGTGATAGAGGTATTCGTCTAGATGGGAGGTGGACATCGAGCACATTATCTTGGTCTGAGGTGTGCTTTAATGGTAACTCAACTCTTTTTGTCACTATCATTGCCACACCTATTGTCGCTGTTGTCATCACCATTTCACCAGCACGACGCATCGGGACGTACTTGGTGATGAGTTCAGACGTGTTGCGTGACTCCTAACACTTCGTCCAAGCTTAACAACGATGCGGGAGGCATTGCCTGAGACCTCATGACTAGTCTGCATGCGCTCAATCGAAACATGATACCAGATAGGTTAGAGTTTAATTAAATAATTTTATCTTAATAATTTTAATTAAATCATAATTATGATTAAAAAATTTAAATAGACTTAATTAAAATCTAAAAAAATATTCGATTAAATATGTATATATATATACATATATATTTAAATATTTAGTTTAAGTTTCAATTTTAAATTAATATATTTTTATTAAAAAGTAAATATTATAAAAAATAATAATTATTTATAATATTATGTATAAAATAATTTAAAAAAAGCACAGTTAGGCACTGCCTATGCACTGCTTAGGTAGCTGAGACGGTAGGCAATAAGTTACCTCCTTCCGTCACTATTATCGTCGTACCTAGAATTGTCGTTGCCATCATTTCACTACCACGGTGTATTTGGACGTGCCTAATATGAGTTCGAATGTGTCGCGCAAGTTCAAACACTTCGTTTGAGCCCAATTATAGCCTAGGACCTCGTGATGAGTCCACACGCACCGTCCGACCAAAACAGGATACTTAGATAGGTTAGAGTTTAATTAAATAATTTTATGTTAATAATTTCAATTAAATCTTAGATATGATTGAAATAATTTAAATATACTTAATTTAAATCAAATAAAATTATCCTAATTATATATATATATATATATATTTTTTAACTATTTAGTTGAAATTTTAATTTTAAATTAATATATTTTTATTAAAAGTAAATATTATAAAGAGTAATGATTATTTATAATATTATGTATAAAAATAATAAAAAAAATTTTACCACCTAAGTGGTCGTGGTGATATATAGATGATCATAGACTGCCTCACCATCACCTATGTCTATCACCGTTTACAACATTGGTGGAGCATGACTTTTATCAATGAAAAAAAATGATGAATCAGGCAGCAATCAAATTGAATCTGGGGTGACCGATCTGACCCCACGGAAGTTTCCTACCGGTCACCAGGGTAAATCGGGAAGCACTCATAGTAGACAGTCTAGAAGCCTAGCGTCTCAGGGTTCGCGCCCCATTTAAAAGAAAAATTCCTATAAAATATATCGTAGCTAAAGATCGAATGACTTTTATCAACGAGGATTGACATGCGAAGATCGGTTATTGCTATCTAATAACACGAGCATTCTTTGGATTTATCTTAGGATTAATGAAAATTTTTTATAGAGTTAAATTTATCATTTTTAAAATTAATTCATTTGAAAGATTAAATATTTAAATTAATTATAAAATATATATTTAAATATAAATAAGGATGAATATCTTATAAGTTTTAGCCCTTTTTATTTTGTTTATTATATTATCATGTGAATTAAATTATAAATATGACAGCATAGCTGAATAAAAATCTTATGATTGATAAATTTTTAATTAATGAATCTAAATAAATAAATTTAAAATAATCCGATTCAACCGTTTACCACGGATCATTAGAAATTGAGATGTTAAACAATTAATAGATTATGATTAAAAATTTTGAATTCGAGTTATGGGGTTGATGGGATGTACATCCTTATAATATAATCTATGTAAAAAGTCTCTCCCCCAATCACTTATCTTCTCAGTCATCCTGATTTATCTCTTCCGTATTAATTCTGAGACGAATTGACGAAGATGTTAGGTACGAATGCTTCATTTTTTTATAAGAATAAAAAATCTCATATATTTTTTTACTATAAAAAAATTCTCAATAATTTTTTCATCTAATTTTTTTTAAAAAAATTTAATATAAAAAACGAAAGATCGACACCTTAAAGACGAAGCCACTCTTTTGACATTTTTTCGACGAGAGTTCGACCCATACGAGAGTTCGACTCATACGAGGGTACTCATGGTGATGAAATTTCTAATAGAGTAATGATAGAGAGAGTGAAAATGAGAGAGTGAAAATCATAGTGAATGATATGACATGACGTGGCACTTTACATGCACATGTCCGACTATCGCTTGGACACCATCGGCGGCCTTCGGCCGCCGTCCCGAATCATACTATATCCTAGGGGCACGGTGAATCCGTCGGAGATCGTGCATGCAAGATGCCACGTCATTCACTATCATTTTCACTCTCCCATTTTCACTCTCCCAATTATTATTCATTTCGAGTAATGATAGAGAGAGTGAAAATGGGAGAGTGAAAACCATAGTGAATGATGTGACATGACGTGGGATGATGTGACACTTTACATGCACACGTCCGATTATCGCTTGGACACTATCGGCGGCCTTCGGCCGCCGTCCCGAATCATACTATACCCTGGGGGTAGAGTTGTCAATTTGGGTTGGGCCCGTCGGGTTCACCCGCCCCGCCAATCAATTTAAGCGGGTTGGGTTAGAATTTAAGCAACCCAACCCCGTCGCGGGCCAACCCGCCTAGGCCCGCGACCCGCAAGGGTCGGCCCGCGACGGGCTTGGGTTGGCCCGCGGGTTGAGAATCACATGTTAGTTAAGTTTTATGATAATTTATTATCCTTCTTTGTTATTATTTTGAAATAAAAAATAATATTTTTCATCACATGAGTACTCGTTTGTATCCATTTATATTTAAAAAATATATTTCTTAATATTTGATTGATGAAATCTAAATATATGATTTTTTTTAAAATTTTTAAAAATATTTTGATAAGTCGGCGGGTTAGCCCACCTAACCCACAACCCGTCTTGGATTGGGTTAGGTTGGGGATTTTCCAACCCGCCTAGATGACGGGTCAACCCGCCTCGCCTCGTCAAATGGTCGGCCCGCCATGGGCCGACCCGCCCCGCCACGAATTGGCCCGTTTGACAGCTCTACCTGGGGGGCACGGTGAACCCATCGGAGATTGTGCATATAAGATGCCACGTCATTGACTATGATTTTTACTCTCCTAATTATTATTCATTTCTAATACAGTGTGTCACGTTTTTGAATTTTTTCCGAAGAAAATATTGTAATATTGAATCTAGAACATTTGATCTTATTTTTTTTTTATAATTCAATAAGATAAATCATGACGGTTGTTTCTTAGTTTCAAATATTTTTTAAATATATTATAAATAAGAATCAAACTAAAAAAAGACAAAAATAACTTGACATTCACGGTACAAGATTAGAAATAAAGTTATCCAGTATTTCCGTCGTATATACTTCGCGACGGAAGTCGTGTCTGTGCTCGCGTGCAGGCCCCGCCGACTGACGGTCGCTCCGCGACGGGTCAACCGTCAACCGCCCGACTCAACTACGCACTTCTGGACATCGCGACATAAGTCGTGTCATTGACATGCTCATTGTTTTGATACCCCTTTCACCCTTTGCTTGTGTTTTTTCCCCGTGTGTTTTGGTTTTCCTTGGACCTTTTCCCTGCAATGGCCGGAGGGGCGGCCGGTATCCTCAACGGCGAGAGGGCCGTCGTTGCCCTATTTGTCTCGCGTGTAATCCTTTCTGCCCCCCTCTCCCTCCTTTACGAGTCTCTCGCCCTCTTCCTTCTCTCCGTTTGCGGCTTGCGCGTTGAGATCTCCGTGGAGGGTTCCTCCGCCCCGCCCCGCTTCAAAACAAGGTTCGCTCCCCTTCCTCTACCTGGTTTATCATGTGATATGCTTGCTCACCTGTCCTTCCAATTTCACCCTCTTTACTAGGTTTGATCTTAACTTGTAGTAGTGGTTTCGAGATATCAATCACCTGGGTTGGAGTTCTGGTCGCTTCACTATAATGCAGTTCCTTTTTACGCATTCCCACCTCACGTTTATTTAATCTTTTCGTATTCTCATGGCTTAATTGTTTAGGGTTTCTTATTTCCATCTATGGAAGTTTATATTGAAAAAAGTTCTGAACCGAGTTTGCGTTAGGTCTTATTATTACTGAGTCATAGATATGGTTCACGAAGGAGCTTCAGCTTGTAAGTGATGGTCTTTGTTACTTTTGTTAATCTTCTACTAAAACATCATGTTCTTTTGTGCTTAAAACTACTTGTGTTGAATGACAAGTATGAAGGGTCTTTGATGCGCTTGTGGTAAACCTGAAGACTATTTTATTTGAGTCCATATTCTTATGTAGGCCTGGTGCATCTTCTGGGATACTACTGGGTGCGGTGACTCTACCTGCTGTCATGCTTTCCCGACTGATACAACTTTCAAGAGCGCTTCTAGAGAAAAATGCCACTCCTGATGGTAGAGCTTCTCATCTATATCACGGAAAATCAAAAAGTGAATTTCCTTGCAATTATTCCATGGGGTTTTCAGGTTTCAATATTGTCATATTCCCTTAGGCACCGCACAAAGACAAATTCTTGCTATACAACTGTAAAATTCGGTTTCTCCTGATCTATCTAGTGGTACTATGGACCACATATTCTGAATCAATATCAGTATGGTGCACTGTTAAGAAAGTATTGGCCACCATATTGTGAATTGCGTTGTAATATACTTGGGATTAAACTTGATCATAACCGACATAAAGGACTGTGCTGTTTCTGGTCCTATCAACAGACTCTGAATACCTGAAAGATTGACAAAGGTAAACTTTGCCCGGGATTTCCCTGTCATTTTCTCTCCTAAAAAACTACTTGTGTTATAGGAATGTGAGATTCTTAAGGTCATCACTCTATCAAATAAGCAAGGTGATTTCTCTCCCTATCTTTCCTAGGCTCAATGATTCAGCATTTTTGCTAAGCCTCCCATAGAAGGATAATTGTTCTCAAGTTGCTGATCATAGGTGACCTTTAATCGCAATATGCTTTACACATTTGTTTTGCCCTGACACAATATACAAGTTGGTACTCAAGCTATAAGGCAATACCTCTGGATGAAAGTTGATGCCAAGTAGGAACCCTTGGTGTATATAGATTGTATACTACAAAAGGATTCTGACTTACCCCGAGCGTCATTTTGGCTTCGCATGTGTCAGTGAATTGTTTGATTTACCATAACTTGAAGGTTTTTGTCATTTGATTTATGAGGTTTTTGAGAAATCAAAGTAATAAACTTAAATGGTTTTTTGTTCTTTTAAATAGGTCCGATGTATGTAGGAACCAATTCAATGACACTGGCCACTTTATTGGGAAAAAGGTTGAGGGATCAAATCATTGTACACGTCTAAAGAAATAAAATTAGCATGGACATCCAGTCATTGTTTACATATTTCATTTTCATTTCTTTGTATGCTTTGTTTGAAATACCCTCTCTTATTTCCTTCTTTTTTCCATGAGCAGAGGTTTCAGGATTGGGCATGCAGTTTTGGATTGTATCTGCTAGCTGCTTTAGTGTGCTAATATTCTTCTGTTTAACTTTCCAACATTCTCCCAAGAATACAACTTTCTTTCAGCTTAAGAACTTTCGAACATCGAATTGTGGGTTAATGCAGATGGTGTTGTTGTCCATGGCTCTTTGCTATTTGTCTTTCACAGCAAAAGCAGACAGTGGTTAGTTGCCTTACTTCCTTAATCACGTGTGTTCATTCTGTTTGATATTCTCTAGAATGTAGACTTAATATCATAGTTTAGGAGTCCAATTATGCACAATGGTTCTGATCTGGTAGATAACTTCTCCAGCTACTTGATCTTTTACTCTTACACAGGTCTTCCTTTGTTGAAATTTGTGTGGTTAATTTGTCATTCGTTGGCTAGTGTTATGCTTATCCAGCACATTCTTCAGGCTTTCCCATCATGTGCTTCATTAGGTTAGTATCTCTATACTATAATTTATACTTTTGTACATTTATTTACATGCCTAACAATCATGCTACTAAATGCTTTCAAGTTTTTCTGACTTGACATGATTATGATAAAACTTGAACTGTGCATTCAGCTGTTTTGTGTGATAAATGAAAATTCCAATTCCAACACATCTCATCAAGCCTTTAATTGATATGGGACATACTAAAACAGGGTCTTAACAGTGCCCTGTTTGTGGTTCTGCCTTGGCTTATCTAGGTTGAATTATAATTTCTTGCATATCTCTGGTGAATTTCAATTGCCTTATTGCTGTATTCTATATCCAGGATCTATTCAGAAGTTTCTTATTCTATTAGGATAGTTGGACGAGAGCTCAAAATCTATTGCCATTCTTAATGTTTGCTTAATTATTAGGGATCTGTTTCCCTTTTGGCAACCTTTTGATTATCTATATTAATTTATGCAATTGCCACAAACAAACACGAGATAACTTTTTCACTGTGGCTGTAATAATTTGTATCCTCCTATCTTCCTCTAACCTCTTCATTTGTTTATTTTCTTGAACTCCTTTCACATGTTTTTTCTTTCTGGAAACAATATCACTGCAGATAAGTAAACTTTAATTCACTCAAATCTGAACTGCAGAAGATACTTTCATATGTTTATGCTAATTCCTAAAAGGAAGCATTTCACAAAATTTATACATAATTTAAAATTTTGATACGGTGTCAGACAAAAAAGTTCTGATCTGCATCACAGTTATATAGATTACATTCTCTTAAAAATTTTCCTCTTATTGCAATTTCAGGGGAAGTACTTCTAGTGTCTAGTGGTTTGGTGCTTTACTTTGGTGATGCGCTGGCGCATTCCCTTAGCAAGGTCAATGTTTTGCATCTCAAGCTACCTGTTTGGCTGTTTTATGTTAAAAACAGGTTTGGGAGATCGTGTTTCAGGAGATCTAACTTTGTTTCATTTAACAATCTTGACAGTCCTTGACATTCTTAGCACCATCAGCGCTGGGTTTCCTTAAATATGGAACTCATTCTGAAATAGCAATAGTTATTCAGGTATGGTCCTCCAAGAGAACATCATGAGTGGCATTGATCCTTGATAATATATTGTCTGTGCCTCTACATGCAGGGAGTGATGGTTGGCCTGTTCCTTTTCCCTGCGTTCTACAAAATTGTTCTTTGGGCTTGGGCTCACCTAACAAACTTGAGGAAGCCTGAAGCTTTAGCAACCAATGGGGGACCAAACAATGTGGTTGAAATTTCAGTTTTGTTTTATGCTTCTCTCTTGTTCATGTTGACAGCATTGATTCCAGCTTGGATGTACCTTGTTCAGAATTTTCAGAAGCATCCTGTTGCATGGTAAGGTTGCTGAAATATGTTGCATAGTTTGATTACTGGATATATTCACTTATTCTCACTTGCCAGGTTGGATCGCAACCAAGTAATGGTAAAGTGAATATTTAAGTATAGGAGTTATAGTGGTCCAAGTGAGTCAACTCATAAATCAATTTGAATTTTTTTTTATGTGAAACTGGTAGGATTTTCTCTGGTGCACTTGTACCCTGAAGGTTGTTTTATCTGTCAACTTTTTCCAGATTTCCTATGGAATTCATTAACTCAGATTAGGAATCAATCGATTGTTCTTACTTAATTATCTATGTCTTCTGTGTTCTATGTTGAGACATTGTTGTGTTCTTTGGTGTTGGTTGGCTTAGTAAATTTAAGCCATATTAACTTGTTTAATTAACTGAGAAATCCTGCAGATTGCTTCCAGATGATTATGGACATGATTGTAACATACTTTTGTTTTGCTTTTCAATATCCTTATTATTTTCTCTATTTTTCCATGCAACTTGATGTTATTATTCTATCATTGGGACACTTTTCTTCAATCATCATAACTTTTCTCCTTCTCTTGCTAGGCAGAATTAAAACTGTTACTTGTTTCATTTCTGATTTAACTACCATATTGATGTAATGTTCAGTTTTGATTCTAGTCACTAGATCTTAACCAGAAAATAAGATATGGAAAAACAATGACAAAACTAAAATCTATCCTCCTTTCTTCTTATCCTTTAAAAAACAAAAATGTTGGTCTAATATCTCATAGGCGCACCCCAATTAGGAATCTTGAATAAATAAAAGGATGAAAGTTGATGGTTTGTTTCTATTTCATCAAATACTTTTTCTCTTCTTAAGAAGTTTGTTCTATTGTTGACTTCCTTACATCTTTTGCTAATTAGCTACCTATTTTTCTCATCTTGTGCTTTTAATTGACAAACATAATAAATTTTAACCAACCACTTTTATGCTCATTGGAGTTGTTGTGCGATTTAGATCTGTACTATTAATTCAACTTTTTTTTCTGACACCAAATAATGTTGAAAACAAATATCACATTCATGATTGAGTTTGAACATACTCTTAGATAATCTAAACCAGGACATAGACATTGTTGGTGATATCTAATATTTCGTACATGATTACGACTAAAACCTTATATGTTGGTTTGGATCAATGTCATTCAGGCTTAATGTGATCAGAATTAAAGTTTATTCTGATTCATGAAGAATTGCCAATTTTGGCAATAGTAACAGGAAATCTGGCTTTTCCTTTGCCTTTTGCACCTATTGTTAATGGTCACAACCTTTGAAGATGCTAGCTTCCAACCATTCCACTTTACCACCTTTGAGAGTTTCTGGGTTCTAAGTGCCATTGACATTGTAGTAAATAGCCAAATAGAGTAAGCAAGGAAAAACATCCTGTATGCATGCCTTTAGTGTCAGATTGGATTGCCAAAGTTTTAGTCCGTTTCTGTGTCCAAAAATGATTTTCTCAACAATATGGTGGCTAAATAACGCATGAAAACAAATTGCTACAACTGATGATCTAGCTGGCGGTTAAACTAGAAGCTTTCCAGGGCGTTGGGTGTGTTAAACTAGAAGCTTTACTCTTTAGGGCCTCATTTATGCCTCCTAATAATGTTTGCATATATGCTCTTGAACTAAATTACTTTTGTTCAACACTGAGCGGTCAATATTGGATTGGAAAGTGCTTCCGCAACCTGATTTTGGTCAAAAGTTTCTTCTAGTCCAATTAAGGTTGATTGATACTCATCCACATGTGCTTTTTGGCAGGGTGTTTACATTTGTCTTCTCAGACCCACTCAAGCACTTGGCACTATGTTTATATTGGGTTTGTGTGATCTGTGTATCAGTTTTGCGGTTCTACGATATATCAAAGCACAGCAAGATCGAGAGGATTCTTCTTAGGAAATACTACCATTTAGTGGCAGTTCTAATGTTTTCACCTGCTCTTCTTCTTCAGGTAACATGCATATAAAATATATGTTCAAAAGATGAGACTTTTGTCCTATTGTTATACTTAAAATGGATACCTGTATTGCAGCCTGCTTTTTTGAACCTTGCATTTGGTGCAGCCTTTGCAGTTTTTCTAGTGTTGGAAATGATTAGGGTAAGTTTGTTGTCTATGATAAGTTTCTTCTTTATCAAGGTATTTTAATTTTCCTTACATTACATATCAAGCTAGTCCTTCCCATCCCCTTGTAAGCAGCCCATAAATCTAACAGAATGTGGGAATACGAGCTTGTGATACCTTACCTACACATTTCTGTTCTTTATTATGATTGGTTGACTTGTAGTCACACTGTAGTCTTTTTTTATTAATTAAGTTTTAGTTCTTTCTTCTTGTTCATATGACTTCATTGGTGTTGAACTGGGAAATTTATGATTGTGTGAAAGAAACTGATCTAATATCAAGTACTAATTGGTTAATTCTTTCATCTAAGCAGTTTGTGAGAGTTAATATATAAACAAACCTAATTCTGTGCACGGTGATGGTGATGTATTGAAAAAGGTTACTACTATAATCGTGTAACCACCACTAGGGCTTACATGCCCCCCAATTATAATTTGAGTTATACTATAGGTCTCGTAGGGATGCCAAGCCTTAAATAGGGGAGATTGCAACACTGAAAATATATGGTGTATAGAAACTATATAAGCCTAGATGGATGAGAAGGAATGGGAAGAATTCGAGTCAAACTTTGCCACCATGCTTTGCCACCAAGGATGAGATGGAATGAAAGGAAGCCAAGTCAAAGACAAACTCTCCTTTGTGCTACAGTGGAGACAAATCAATAAGATTTCTTTCAAATTTCAAAAGGCAAGGGAAGAAATAAAGTGGAAGAGAGGAAGGGAGGGAGTTTTGAAATTCAGCTTTTCAAATCAGCCCTTTCACTCAAATTCAAATGGAAAGAGAAGGAATTCAAGATAAAGGAGGAGGGAAGGGAGGGAGTTTTGAAATTCAAGTTTCAAACTTTCCTCTAACCAGTTGAGTCAAATCAATAGCCCTCACTCATTTAAATTTCAAATATAAAGAGAAGGATCTCATTGGGAGTATAGACAAGAGGAATTCAAATTTCAAATTCCCTCTAGATGGTGAAATAGGTCGGGCTTTGACATTCAAGATAATAGGTCATGCTTGGATATGGAATCAAGTGGGTTGGGCCCAAACAAGAAGACCAAATGCAGCCACAACTATAGCTAACCGGAATTGCACCATTCTTAACCAATGGAGGGATGATACACGGATTATCGAGATTCACATTGGGAGCTCACCATGACCGAGTATACATTGATAGACTTTGAAGTTACTGAGGAGTGGCCAGATAGAGGACTACCTAGATTGAGGAGGGATGAGGAGGACAAGCTGCGACCGATGGATCAGCGGATGACTACGGAGTGCATTGGTGATGAGGGATGTACTATTGTGGTAATGTCGTGTGATTGTATTGGGATTGTATATGTACTTGATGGTGATGTAGGTTGGTTATGCCGAGCATACACCAACCCATCCGACGATATTGCATGAGTACCTTACCGGATCTGGCAGATGTCCAAATAAGTCAAACTATGCCACTATGGATGAGAAGGAATGGGAAGAATTAAGTCAAACTTTGCCACCATGCTTTGCCACCAAGGATGAGATGGAATGGAAGGAAGCCAAGTCAAAGACAAACTCTCCTTTGTGCTACTGTGGAGACAAATCAATAAGATTTCTTTCAAATTTCAAAAGGTAAGGGAAGAAATAAAGTGGAAGAGAGGAAGGGAGGGAGTTTTGAAATTCAGCTTTTCAAATCAACCCTTTCACTCAAATTCAAATGGAAAGAGAAGGAATTCAAGATAAAGGAGGAGGGAAGGGAGGGAATTTTGAAATTCAAGTTTCAAACTTCCCTCTAACCAGCTGAGTCAAATCAATAGCCCTCATTTAAATTTCAAATGGAAAGAGAAGGAGCTCATTGGGAGTAGAGACAAGAGGAATTCAAATTTCAAATTCCCTCTAGATGGTGAAATGCTTGGATATGGGAGTGAGTGGGTTGGGCCCAAACAAGAAGACCAAATGCAGCCACAACTATAGCTGACCGGAATTGCACCGTTCTTAACCAATAGAGGGATGATACACGGATTATCGAGATTCACATTGGGAGCTCAGCATGACCGAGTATACAATGATAGACTTTGAAGTTACTGAGGAGTGGCTAGATAGAGGACTACCCAGATTGAGGATGGATGAGGAGGACAAGCTGCGACCGATGGATCAGCGGATGACTACGGAATGCATTGGTGATGAGGGATGTACTATTGTGGTTATGTCGTATGATTGTATTGGGATTGTATATGTACTTGACAGTGATGTAGGTTGCTTATGCCGAGCATACACCAACCCATCTGACGATACTGCATGAGTACCTCACCTGATCTGGCAGATGTCCAGATAAGTCAAACTTTGCCACTATGGATGAGAAGGAATGGGAAGAATTCGAGTCAAACTTTGCCACCATGCTTTGCCACCAAGGATGAGATGGAATGGAAGGAAGCCAAGTCAAAGACAAACTCTCCTTTGTGCTACCGTGGAGACAAATCAATAAGATTTCTTTCAAATTTCAAAAGGCAAGGGAAGAAATAAAGTAGAAGAGAGGAAGGGAGGGAGTTTTGAAATTCAGTTTTTCAAATCAACCCTTTCACTCAAATTCAAATGGAAAGAGAAGGAATTCAAGATAAAGGAGGAGGGAAGCGAGGGAGTTTTGAAATTCAAGTTTCAAACTTCCCTCTAACCAGCTGAGTCAAATCAATAGCCCTCACTCATTTAAATTTCAAATGGAAAGAGAAGGATCTCATTGGGAGTAGAGACGAGGAATTCAAATTTCAAATTCCCTCTAGATGGTGAAATGGGCCGGGCTTTGACATTTAAGATATAGGTCATGCTTGGATATGGAAGCAAGTGGGTTGGGCCCAAACAAGCTCACCATGACCGAGTATACATTGATAGATTTTGAAGTTACTGAGGAGTGGCCAGATAGAGGACTACCTAGATTGAGGAGGGATGAGGAGGACAAGCTGCGACCGATGGATCAGCGGATGACTACGGAGTGCATTGATGATGAGGGATGTACTATTGTGGTTATGTCGTGTGATTGTATTGGGATTGTATATGTACTTGATGGTGATGTAGGTTGGTTATGCCGAGCATACACCAACCCATCTGACGATACTGCATGAGTACCTCACCGGATCTGGCAGATGTCCAGATAAGTCAAACTTTGCCACTATGGATGAGAAGGAATGGGAAGAATTCAAGTCAAACTTTGCCACTATGGATGAGAAGGAATGGGAAGAATTCAAGTCAAACTTTGCCACCATGCTTTGCCACCAAGGATGAAATGGAATGGAAGGAAGCCAAGTCAAAGACAAACTCTCCTTTGTGCTACCGTGGAGACAAATCAATAAGATTTCTTTCAAATTTCAAAAGGCAAGGGAAGAAATAAAGTGGAAGAGAGGAAGGGAGGGAGTATTGAAATTCAGCTTTTCAAATCAGCCCTTTCACTCAAATTCAAATGGAAAGAGAAGGAATTCAAGATAAAGGAGGAGGGAAGGGAGGGAGTTTTGAAATTCAAGTTTCAAACTTCCCTCTAACCAGCTGAGTCAAATCAATAGCCCTCACTCATTTAAATTTCAAATGGAAAGAGAAGGAGCTCATTGGGAGTATAGACAAGAGGAATTAAAATTTCAAATTCCCTCTAGATGGTGAATGGGCTGGCTTTGACATTCAAGATATAGGTCATCTTGGATTGAAGCAAGTGGGTTGGCCCAAACAAGAAGACAAATGCAGCACAACTATAGCTGACCGAATTGCACTTCTTACCAATGAGGGATAAATAGAACAATACATTGGAGCTCAATGACGAGTATACATTGATATACTTTGAAGTTACTGAGGAGTGGCCAGATAGAGGACTACCTAGATTGAGGAGGGATGAGGAGGACAAGCTGCGACCGATGGATCAACGGATGACTACGGAGTGCATTGGTGATGAGGGATGTACTATTGTGGTTATGTCGTGTGATTGTATTGGGATTGTATATGTACTTGATGGTGATGTAGGTTGGTTATGCCGAGCATACACCAACCCATCTGACGATACTGCATGAGTACCTCACCTAATCTGGCAGATGTCCAGATAAGTCAAACTTTGCCACTATGGATGAGAAGGAATGGGAAGAATTCAAGTCAAACTTTGCCACCATGCTTTGCCACCAAGGATGAGATGGAATGGAAGGAAGCCAAGTCAAAGACAAACTCTCCTTTGTGCTACCGTGGAGACAAATCAATAAGATTTCTTTCAAATTTCAAAAGGCAGGGCAGAAATAAAGTTGAAAAGAGGAAGGGAGGGAGTTTTGAAATTCAGCTTTTCAAATCAGCCCTTTCACTCAAATTCAAATGGAAAGAGAAGGAATTCAAGATAAAGGAGGAGGGAAGAGAGGGAGTTTTGAAATTCAAGTTTCAAACTTCCCTCTAACCAGCTGAGTCAAATCAATAGCCCTCACTCATTTAAATTTCAAATGGAAAGAGAAGGAGCTCATTGGGAGTAGAGACAAGAGGAATTCAAATTTCAAATTCCCTCTAGATGGTGAAATGGGTCGGGCTATGACATTCAAGATAATAGGTCATGCTTGGATATGGAAGCGAGTGGGTTGGGCCCAAACAAGAAGACCAAATGCAGCCACAATTATAGCTGACCGGAATTCCACCATTCTTAACCAATGGAGGGATGATACGCGGATTATCGAGATTCACATTGGGAGCTCAGCATGACCGAGTATACAATGATAGACTTTGAAGTTACTGAGGAGTGGCCAGATAGAGGACTACCCAGATTGAGGATGGATGAGGAGGACAAGCTGGAACCGATGGATCATCGGATGACTACGGAATGCATTGGTGATGAGGGATGTACTATTGTGGTTATGTCGTATGATTGTATTGGGATTGTATATGTACTTGACAGTGATGTAGGTTGCTTATGCCGAGCATACACCAACCCATCTGACGATACTGCATGAGTACCTCACCTGATCTGGCAGATGTCCAGATAAGTCAAACTTTGCCACTATGGATGAGAAGGAATGGGAAGAATTCGAGTTAAACTTTGCCACCATACTTTGCCACCAAGGATGAGATCGGATGGAAGGAAGCCTAGTCAAAGACAAACTCTCCTTTGTGCTACCGTGGAGACAAATCAATAAGATTTCTTTCAAATTTCAAAAGGCAAGGGAAGAAATAAAGTGGAAGAGAGAAAGGGAGGGAGTTTTGAAATTCAGCTTTTCAAATCAGCCCTTTCACTCAAATTCAAATGGAAAGAGAAGGAATTCAAGATAAAGGAGGAGGGAAGCGAGGGAGTTTTGAAATTCAAGTTTCAAACTTCCCTCTAACCAGCTGAGTCAAATCAATAGCTCTCACTCATTTAAATTTCAAATGGAAAGAGAAGGATTTCATTGGGATTAGAGTCAAGAGGAATTCAAATTTCAAATTCCCTCTAGATGGTGAAATGGGCCGGGCTTTGACATTTAAGATAATATGTCATGCTTGGATTTGAAGCAAGTGGGTTGGGCCCAAACAAGAAGACCAAATGCAGCCACAACTATAGCTGACCGAATTGCACCATTCTTAACCAATGGAGGGATAATACGCGGATTATCGAGATTCACATTGGGAGCTCAGCATGACCGAGTATACAATGATAGACTTTGAAGTTACTGAGGAGTGGCCAGATAGAGGACTACTTTGATTGAGGATGGATGAGGAGGACAAGCTGCGACCGATGGATCAGCGGATGACTACGGAATGCATTGGTGATGAGGGATGTACTATTGTGGTTATGTCGTATGATTGTATTGGGATTGTATATGTACTTGACAGTGATGTAGGTTGCTTATGCCGAGCATACACCAACCCATCTGACGATACTGCATGAGTACCTCACCTGATCTGGCAGATGTCCAGATAAGTCAAACTTTGCCACTATGGATGAGAAGGAATGGGAAGAATTCGAGTCAAACTTTGCCACCATGCTTTGCCACCAAGGATGAGATGGAATGGAAGGAAGCCAAGTCAAAGACAAACTCTCCTTTGTGCTACCGTGGAGACAAATCAATAAGATTTCTTTCAAATTTCAAAAGGCAAGGGAAGAAATAAAGTGGAAGAGAGAAAGGGAGGGAGTTTTGAAATTCAGCTTTTCAAATCAGCCCTTTCACTCAAATTCAAATGGAAAGAGAAGGAATTCAAGATAAAGGAGGAGGGAAGCGAGGGAGTTTTGAAATTCAAGTTTCAAACTTCCCTCTAACCAGCTGAGTCAAATCAATAGCCCTCACTCATTTAAATTTCAAATGGAAAGAGAAGGATTTCATTGGGAGTAGAGACAAGAGGAATTCAAATTTCAAATTCCCTCTAGATGGTGAAATGGGTCGGGCTTTGACATTTAAGATAATAGGTCATGCTTGGATTTGAAGCAAGTGGGTTGGGCCCAACAAGAAGACCAAATGCAGCCACAACTATAACTGACCGAATTGCTCCATTCTTAACCAATGGAGGGATAATACGCGGATTATCGAGATTCACATTGGGAGCTCAGCATGACCGAGTATACAATGATAAACTTTGAAGTTACTGAGGAGTGGCCAGATAGAGGACTACCCAGATTGAGGATTGATGAGGAGGACAAGCTGCGATCGATGGATCAGCGGATGACTACGGAATGCATTGGTGATGAGGGATGTACTATTGTGGTTATGTCGTATGATTGTATTGGGATTGTATATGTACTTGACAGTGA
Organism: Boesenbergia rotunda; assembly: GCA_024364735.1. Lineage (NCBI taxonomy): Eukaryota > Viridiplantae > Streptophyta > Magnoliopsida > Zingiberales > Zingiberaceae > Boesenbergia > Boesenbergia rotunda. The sequence goes on along the minus strand of JAGFNQ010004897.1, from coordinate 494,367 downwards.
TGTAGGTTGCTTATGCCGAGCATACACCAACCCATCTGACGATACTGCATGAGTACCTCACCTGATCTGGCAGATGTCTAGATAAGTCAAACTTTGCCACTATGGATGAGAATGAATGAGAAGAATTCAAGTCAAACTTTGCCACCATGCTTTGCCACCAAGGATGAGATGGAATGGAAGGAAGCCAAGTCAAAGACAAACTCTCCTTTGTGCTACCGTGGAGACAAATCAATAAGATTTCTTTCAAATTTCAAAAGGCAAGGGAAGAAATAATGTCGAAAAGAGGAAGGGAGGGAGTTTTGAAATTCAGCTTTTCAAATCAGCCCTTTCACTCAAATTCAAATGGAAAGAGAAGGAATTCAAGATAAAGGAGGAGGGAAGGGAGGGAGTTTGACTAGTCGATGGTGCAGCGGTAGGGCGACTAGTCGCTATCCCAGGCATCCGCGGTTCGATCCTCAGCTACGGCGTATTTGCTGGAATTTTTCCTCTAAATTGGGCGCGAACCCTGGGACGCTGGGCTTCTAGACCGCCCACTGCGAGCGCATCCCGATTTATCTTGGCGGCCGGTGGAAAACTTCCGTGAGGCCGGGCCGGTCGCCCGAGGTTGAAAAAACCTCGTTTATCATTTTTTTATATAAGCCTAGATGATCAGCTACTATAAACTTAGGATTGAGCATTTTGAGTTAGTGGTTAGACCTATCAACTTAGGATCAATTCTCTCGTCTAAGTGGCTTTTGACAATTAGTGTTGGAGCGGGTCTAATTTTCAACATATTGAGGTGTCAATGTCGGTAAAAGGCTTCCTACATGATGATATAAGCCTGTTGACCTCACATATCTCTAATTAGATGTGATTCTAGGCTATATAGCTGGACTTAGGTTTTGGCAAGAGTGTCAAGCTTGCTTTAAGTATGTAAGATTGTGATACCCTAGTTTAATCCCACCTATTGACGTGTAGGTGCTAATAGTGGCTTTTATTAGTTTACATGAGTGAAATACTTTTAACTCGAGCTTTAGCATTTTAGTCGAATGATTGAACTTGGCAAGGTAATCAATTAGTTCATTCACCTACGTGAGTCATGATGAATACAATTACAACTTTGGTGTGTGAAGTAAACCAGATACGAGCCTCAATTTAAACTTATAATTATGTGAGAACTAACTGTATGCATAGCAAATAATTTTTTCTCAATCTTCATGAGATGAGTCTTTCAGAAACTTTCAGTTGGCTTAGTTCAGTTAGAAACTTGGGGTGTAACAAAATTAGAGCTCATGGCATACTTAAAAAGCATTGCACATGGGCTGTCTAATTTATGATTTCATATGAACTTTCGCAAAAACAATGGATTGCAGATTTAAAAGGTGTTACTGTGTAGCCGATAGGATCACTGGAAAACTTCATATAGTAGTTCCAAGGTTTTAATCTTGTTCCAAGTTTGGATTTTGCTTTATAGAAACGTGGGTATGGACTATGCCATCTGAGTGGCTAGCAGGGGGTAGATTGCCATAAGTAAAGCAGGGGTTGATCCCTGAGTGAGGGTGGAAATACCTCAGGGAGCGTGATAAATAACCCCTCCCTCTTGTGATGTCACTCGGGGACAGTGATTTACCTCGCTTCATCTAGCTGTGGGACCGGCAATGAGGGGCGCTCGGGGTGAGCATTATCACCTTTTGCCACAAGTGGGTATGGACTATTAGTTGGATTGTTGGTGTCAGTGTCCAGTGTGCATCGTGGATATGGATGTTGATGAAGAATCCAAGTGCTAGAAACCAGGCGATGCTATGCCAAAAGTTCAATTATGTAGGTTTATTACTTTCAACAGTATAGAATTGCTTCTCTTGAATATATTTATGCATTCCTTTGGATTCATATTTTTTTGAGCTTAGTAAATTATAGAAAGCTATCATTTGGCATTCAATCATTTGGCAGGTCTGGAAAATCTGGCCATTGGGACACACTATTCACCAGTTCATGAATGCTTTTACTGATCATCGTGACTCGGACATTCTTATTGTCAGGTTGATTTTGTTTTTTCTTTTACAAGTTCTCTGTTTTTTCCTCATCCTTTTTTCACAATTTGTTTGTTTATTACAATTTATGGTTTTGCTTATTCAGTCACTTCTCCCTCTTACTTGGATGTGCCCTTCCAATATGGATGTCATCTGGGTTGAATGATAGACCCCTTGCTCCTTTTGCTGGGATTTTAAGCTTAGGGATTGGTGACACAATGGTAATGAATTTACTTCACATAATTGCCATTTATTTTCTTTGGCATTGCATCATTCATGTTCATGTATGTCTGTAAGTTTGATGTATAGCTGTTAAAATGATACCCATACTTTCACCAAAAAATGTGATACTTAGACGTGAGCTGGCAGCTATACTTGTAGAGTATGTTTACATTTTGAGGTTTGCCATTTATGCCTACTTAACATTAAATATTCACTTTCTTGTCACATACAGCTTGACCAGTTTGCCATGTTGTTTGATGGCAGTTGGTATAGGTTATCTGTCTTATTATACTTGTGTGTCCAAGCACACATAGCATTGTAAAGAAGTGGCTACATGTTTTGCATACTCAGAATATCTACATTACTATCTCAGAAACAAGCATTTTCCATTTTTTCTTAAATTTGAAATTATTTGATATCTTATCGAAGCATGGAAAACATAATGCAGCTTGCCGTAGTCAGTAATTTTGTTACTTTTGATATTTGATAACCCACACACCTAGAAAATAAAGCATGGGCCATTTTGCTGGCTACTTTGATGACCTTTCTTCTGCTTCTGTTCTTCCCTGTGTTTTTATTTGGGTAATTTCATGGAATTTCTGCTTGCTTCAGGTGGCAATTTAATACATCATACTCTGAGGTCTAAATTTTGTTTTAGATTAGTGAACTCATTTATTGAAATGGATTATGACATGGTTGATCCTGTCAATATGAGCGATTATTATAAATGGATAGGAGTAAGGTTATATTTCTAATTTGTGCCGTTAGTTCTCCGTAGAAAACTGAATCAATTATAACTCCATTCCTTTAGAAGTTGTCCATTGGCTTCTACTTACTAATGGTTTCTGAGGTAGTTATGATTACCTTAGTGGGTACTTCAATGGAAGACTTACCACTCTTCAAAGGCCATTTTTCCGAAGTGGGTTGAAAGTAGATCCGTTTCACTGTCATCGTTTTAGCCTTTGATTTGTAATTATATGTGATGTATGTTTGAGTTGCTGTATTTTTATACTTGTTAAGCTGGTTAGTAAGCTCAAAAGATGATGCTAATTGAAGAATGTCCCAGTTGAGAATGTATTAGTCATTTATCACAAATCATTGATTGATCATAGCATAAGAATGAGCAATGTTCTTATTCCCGCTTGAAGTTTCTATACCTTCTCATACTGTAGATCAGATATAACTTCACAACTGATTTTTGTCCCCCTCTCAGGCATCAGTTGTTGGCCACAAGTATGGTGTTCTTCGGTGGAGCAAAACTGGAAGTAAGCTAATGTTCTTGCATTTTCAATATTAGTTTTATCATCCCATAGTCTAACTTGGATAAGCTGCTGGTCTCTAGGCGACTAAAATATTTGCTTCTGATTCCGTAGAGAAAACTATCGAAGGTACTGCAGCTGGAATAACGTCTGTCCTCGCAGCTTGCTCAGTTCTCCTGCCTCTACTAGCATCCACTGGTTATTTCTTTTCCCAGGTTTGATCTCTTTTTCCTCTTCAAAGATTTTAGGAGACCATATTCCACACGCACTATGCACTTCTTATGCTACTTCATCGCTAATTGGTTGGTTGCATTGTTTTCTAAAAAACCATTATATATGTTCTTAATGTGTAAGCTATTCTGAACTCGAAGCTCACGCATGCTTGTGTATGTGCAGCACTGGTTATCTTTGCTTGTGGCAGTCACGGTCAGCGGCTTGTTGGAGGCATACACGGCACAACTTGACAATGCCTTTATTCCTCTTGTATTTTACAGCCTCCTCTGTCTATGACAACATCTACAATTACGTTTTCTTTGGACCGTGTGTTTAATGTATATTCACATCCACTTCTTTATCGAGCACCATGCACATATAGAGCAGATGATCGTAAGCTATAGTTCATACTTTTTACAAAATTCCACTGAAGCATTAGCACCATGGCCAATGGTTATACATTCTTCGTTTGCGTCAGAACAGGCAACAATGGGATCAGATCCATGCTGTAAAAACTCGATCATTAATATTTTACAAGGGCTAATTGTTATATATCATAAAGTTGAGGTGGTTAAAAATATAGGCTGAGTTTTTTTTCCTGTATGTTCAATTTTTTCACTATGAATTTGTATATTAATCTTCGCCGTATGAACTGGGCATGTGAAAATTTTACTTTTTTTTGTCCAACTTTTTTTATTCCTCGTCCTTACTTTAAGCCATTTTATGTAGCCATCAATATCTATACGAACAACCACAAGCTGTCTGATGCTGCTATTTTTATGGTTTTATTTTCTTCCAGTATTGCTCACGGACGTTTTTTCATGGAAGTTTCTTACCAACTCTGATATTAAATTGAGAAATATTTATTATAAACAGTACAGTAGTCCAGTATCTAGTATCTCATGATTTTGTATTCAAGATTTTTTGCATCTTGTGATTGTATATTCAAGATTTTTTTTTAAAAAAATACGTTATAGGTATAGCTAAATATCGAATCGCGAGTATTTATGCGACAATTTGGAGGTTTATGTGACAATTTGGACGCTCTCTCGTTTATCATAATTTCGGGGTATAATTTGCAAGGCATAAATTCAATTTGGAGAATTTCTGCAAAGGAAAAACTATATGGTGACAAAAGGATAAGCAAAATATTGGATATGAATGGGAGTAAAATTATTGGTTCTAAAAAGTGTTCATTTAAGATTAAAAAATTACAAAATTTCAATTAGAATTCCATAATATTGAAAATTTATAAAATATTTTAAAGTACATATTTTATGGAAAAAAAACAGTTGTTCAAATTGAGTAAAAAAAGACAAAAATAAATAAATAAATAAATAGAGAATATGCTACATGACAATTTTCTCTCAGGTTTTATTGTATATAAAAATGTTTTAAGAAATCCTTAAGAGCATAAATTATGTTTGAACTTAAACGTGAAGACTGAAGAGGCATGGCGATTATTAATCTCCAATCCATGCCTCGTCAGATCGGACTCGGGTTCAACCGGGTTCACACAAACTATGTTGACTTCACTCCAATTCCTAATGGTTCCAAATCAGACCAGTAACGACAACTTCCTCGTCCGCTTTCCTCGTTCCCTCTATCGTCTGCGCTGCCTCCCCTCGTTCCCCTTCGCTGAGGACGAGGACGAAGACGAAGAAGAAACCTAAGGAAGCGGAGTGGCAACGATGAGTGGTCACGACTCCAAATACTTCTCCACTACCAAGAAGGGAGAGATCCCTGAGCTCAAGGAGGAGCTCAATTCACAGTACAGGCTCTCTTCTCAAGGGGGAGCTCAATTCAGTGCATGAGATTTAAAAAAAAAAAAGTATGTCCGAAGAAAACGGGTTGGCATCAACGCCGGCGACCGCAATGCTTTTCCATCAATGCCCCCGAGGATGGCAACAAGAGCATTTTCGTTCTTTCCGCTGTCCACTACAAAAATAATAAGGAATTGCGACAAACTATTAAAAAAGTCCGTCGCAAGTGACGACGAATATATAGTATCCATCGCCAAAGTTTGGCGACAAGTCAAACTCCTGAATATAGCGACGGACATGGTCAAAGTCTGTCGCTAGATTTAAGCGACGGGTCAAACCCCTCAATATAGCGATGGAATTAGTCAACTTCGTCGCTAATTGGCGACGGACAAGTTAATCCGTCGCTAATTTTCTTAAAAAGGGCGACGACCCCTTCCCCCGCGGCCACGCGAACCCTAGCTCTATCTCCCCTCCGGTGATTCTCCTCCGGCGAACCCTCCTCTGATTCCAGGTACGCGAATAAGTGGCATTTCCCGTATATTCTCGTTTGTTTGTGCTTACGAGGCGCCATCGTCTTCTTCGGGCAGCCACGGCTCTTGGCACGGCCGCGCGCGGCACGCGGCCTCGCCGGCCTCGCGCCTCCGCGGGCAGCCGCGGCCTCCCGCGGCCCCTCGCGGGCAAGCGCACCCGGCGCAGGCCAGCGGGCCGGGCGGCGCCTGCTGCGGCCGGCCGCCTCCTCGGCTGGCAAACCCTGCTGCGGCAGGCCGCAGGAGGGTTAATTAATTAATTAATTAACTGATTAATTGAATAATTAATCAGTTATTTAATTAGTTAAATTATCATTTAATTATTTTAGATAATAATTTCCTTTGTTAAATCATAAATTGTGTAATTAATTGTTCAAATGTTTGATTTATTTTAGGTTAATTGTGTGGTTAATTAGAATAATTAGATGATTAATTGTTTGTTTAATTAGATTAATTAATTTATTAATTAGATCTTGTTTGATTAATGTTAGATTAACTGATTGAATAATTAGATTAATTTGTTGATTAATTCTTTGATTACTTAGAATAATTGATTCATTATTTATATCATGTTTGATTAATTAGATGTATTTTGTAGTATAGCATCAATATCAAATTTTAATATGAATCATAATATGTGTGGTTTGATTAAATTGTCTTATCTGAATTCAGATACAATGTATCCGAACAAGGCATGGATGTATAATAGGTTATACAATGGATTTATCCGTGACGAATTTTTTGCTGGAGTGGAAGAATTTGTTAATTTTGCAAAGTGTCATCCTGAGTGTTTGAATGTCACAGAGTTGAAGTGTCCATGTAATCAATGCAAATGTAGAAATACAGCTTTCCGTGATGAAGATACAGTGAAAACTCATATCGCCAGGTATGGGTTTGTTCCAGATTATTACAACTGGTATTGTCATGGAGAGCCGTATGTATATGAATTTGGTGGACCTTCTATTGCATCATCATCGAACTCAATTGGACCAGAGACATCATATAACCCTGCTGATGCAATGCAATCAATGGTTTACGATGCAATGAATGCTTTTGATCAATCAAATGTAGAACAAGTACTTACTTATGATATTCAAAAAATGTATGACATGTTAAAGGCTAGTGAAAGAGAATTATGGGAAGGTATTCTTTCTAGCCATTCTCAATTATCTGCTACTGCAAGATTATTGAATATGAAGGCAGAACATCATTTCTCAGAACGATGTTATGATGACATATGTCAACTTATGTCAGAGTTGCTTCCAACTGATAATTGCATGATTGATAGTTTCTACAACACTAAAAAACTAATCAGAGACTTGGGTTTGCCAGTTGAGAAGATACATTGTTGTGTCAATAATTGCATGATCTTTTGGAACCAAGATAGTGAATTGATGGAATGCAAAATCTGTAATTATCCTCGTTACAAGCATGGTGCTCGCATGGTAAATCAGAAGAAGAAGAAAAATATTCCTTACAAAGTCATGTATTATTTTCTTTTGACTGCTAGACTCCAACGTTTGTATGCATCAGCAGCAACAGCAAGTCATATGATCTGGCATCAAAACCATGGACATGATGGAGACATTATGTGTCATCCTTGTGATTCCCCTACATGGAAACATTTAGATTCAACATTTTCTTCCTTTGCTATGGAACCACGTAATGTCAGACTTGGACTTTCTGCAAATGGATTTCAGCCATTTGGAAGTTATGGACAACAATACTCATCGTGACCTGTTATCTTAACACCATACAACTTACCACCATGGATGTGCATGAAAGATGAATTCATGTTTCTTACTGTTTTAATTCCAGGTCCTCAAAATCCAAAAGGGCACATAGATGTTTTTTTTGCAACCTTTGATAGCTGAGCTGAATTATTTATGGAATAGAGGTTCAGAGACGTATGACATTGCTACAAAGTCAAACTTTTTAATGCATGCAGCATTGTTATGGACTATTAGTGATTTTCCTGCTTACTCAATGTTATCAGGATGGAGCACAGCTGGAAAGTTAGCATGCCCACATTGTATGAGTCAGTCAGATGCATTTTCTTTGCCCTACAGTGGCAAGATTTCTTGGTTTGATAATCATCAGAAATTTTTACCTCTTGATCATCCGTTTAGAATAAATAAGAAATTTTTCAAAAGGAATGAAGTAGTTAGGAAGCTACCTCCAATTGGGATGTCAGGCGAAGAAGTGTTAAATGAAATTGATAGTTAAGGATTTCTACCAGTATATCAGGATGGATCAGATGATATCAACAAGTATATTGTTAGAGTCAACAAATGTGGTTGGAGGAAATGAAGTATTTTTTGGGAGCTTCCATATTGGAAATATTTACTCATTCGTCATAATTTGGATGTGATGCATATTGAGAAAAATTTCTTTGATAACATCATTAATACTGTCTTAAATGTGCATGGGAAAACAAAAGATACAACAAAATCTCGTGAAGAATTAAAACAATTAGTGAGCAGGCCTAAGTTGCATCAGAATGAAACAACTAGTAAATATCCGAAGGCTTGTTATATAGTGGACAAAGAAAGTAAGCAAGCATTGTGTTCTTGATTGAAAAACATAAAATTCTCATATGGATATGCCTCTAATATGTCTCGTTGTGTGGATACGAATAGATCTAAAATGGTTGGAATGAAGAGTCATGATTGTCATGTGTTCATGCAAAGATTAATTCCAATAGCTTTCCAAGAATTACTTCCTAATAATGTTTGGCAAGCACTTACAGAATTAAGCCTTTTCTTTCAAAAATCTGACTTCCAAAGTTGTTACGGTAGCAGATATCTTACGCCTTCAGACAGAGATTCCTTTAATACTATGTAAGCTTGAGCGAATATTTCTACCAAGCTTTTTTGATTCAATGGAGCATTTGCCTATTCATTTACCTAGCGAGGCACAGATTGGTGGTCCTGTACAATACAGATGAATGTATCCTTTTGAAAGGTTTCTTAGAAAATTAAAGAATAATGTGCGTAACAAAGCAAGAGTTGAGAGATCAATATGTAATGCATATATGATTGAAGAAGCAAGTTCATTTTGCTCCTATTACTTTGCTGAAAATGTGAAAACCAGACATCGAAAGTGTCCACGTAATCAAGATGACAGTCCATCAGTTGACCCAGACATTCTTTCTATTTTCAAGTATCCTGGAAGAGCAATGAGTTTAACTCTATCCAGACGGTTAAATGACAGAGAATATCATGCCGCCAGGACATATATCCTCTTAAACTGTGAAGATGTCAAACCATACCTAAGGTATTATCTCTTGTTGTAATGAAATTAATATCAAATAATATAATCAAATTTCTGGTATGATATCAAATGAACTTATATGTCAGGTTATACCAACAACAGTTGTACATTCAAAATCCATCGATAAGTGCAAATGAGGTAGAGCAAAAGATAGAAGAAGAATTTGCATTTTGGTTTCAAATATATGTGAGTTAATATGCATTTTTTGTTAACAATTCATGATTACTTATTAATCTAATTTGATCACCCACCACTATTATAGGTCAATGATGACAGAATTTCAAATGTAGAAGACGAAAGAATTAAAAATCTCGCATTTAGACCTCTTCGTACTGTGACAGTCTACTCGGGTTATTACGTGAATGGATACAGATTTCATGTGAGCCAACGTGATTCAGGGATGCTAACATATAATTCTGGCATTAGTGTCAAAGGATCAACAAACAATAATGATAATGAATTTGACTATTATGGCAAGCTAGAGGAAATTATCGAAGTTGAATACCCAGCGTTACCTTTCAAAAGATGTGTATTATTCAGGTGTTCTTGGTATGATCCAACTCCAAGGACGGGCACAAGGAAACATCGGTTATACAATTTAGTTGAGGTTAATTCAAGCAAAAGATTCAACAAGTTTGAACCTTTCATTTTTGCGGTGCAAGCTGGTCAAGTATTTTATCTGGAGTACCCAACTAAGAGAAGACGACTTAGTGAATGGCTTGCTGTATGTCAAATGAAGCCTAGGTCAACAATTGAAATACCAAATACGATCACTGTCCAAAACTCCGATGCTTATCAAAATGAAGAAGTGATAATCAACTCCGTGGATTCAGAAATACAATCAGCATCTCAATTACTTATAGATGAGAATGTCTCTTACGAGGAAATTGATGATGGCGAAATATCTAGCAGTGAGGAGGTCAATGTATCAACGGATTCAAGCGATGAAAACTTGCATGTTAATTTAGTTCCATCAGATTAGGATGAGTTAGATGTATTGAACATTAACTAATCAGAGTTTGTATTAAGATGAGTTGTTAATTTTAGATCATTCTGCTTGTATTGAACAGTTTTATACAATGCTTGTTTATCCCTTTGCTAGCTTTATTTACATTGTCTTCATTAGTGTTTATTTCCATTTGCCTCTAATATGTCTCATTTGCATGTTTTACCTATTCTGCTTATCTGCCTAAACTTTGTGTATAATCAGGTACCATGGCTGCCCCCCGTGATCAGCAGATTAGACTTACAATCGTCGGTGACAGGTATACCTATTCTTATTATATATTTTAGATCAAAATTTGCTAATATATCTATTTTTTTCTACAGTTTTATACCTGATGGCCATCAGGTGTCTTCGTATATTACTAAAAAATTTAAAGAAAGACTGTCCACTTCGACGACATGGGGCCACATTGAGAATGATTTGAAATCATTCTATTACGGGGAGTTTTTAGTAACTATTTTTTTTACAGAAAAGGTACACCTGGGAGGAGGGTGCAGAGGAGCAATTCAAGAGGACATGGAATGCCTACCGCTCCAAATTGTACAGGGACATGGTCTACAAATGGAGAAAGAAGGCTGATAGGCCTACAGAGGTTCTGAGACTATTTGGGCAGCATGGCGGGCTATCTGGGATGCCCAGCACTGGCAAGAGAATGCTGCGATTGCTCGAGCCAATCACAATTCAGAGCTTGCTGGCCCCAGCACGGGATCCACGAAGCACACTGCTGGATCTCGTTCCATTGTCCAGCATGCCAGTGATTTGGTAAGTAGTTTTTATTTAGGTTATTAAAGACATTTAGTATGTTTTTTTGGATATGTGTAAACAATATATTTTGTGTTTACAGGCTGCAGAGCTAGAGAGACCTCCCACTAGTTAGGAGTTATTCAGCAATACCCACAAGAAATAAGATGGGTCTTTTGTCGATCGTCGCTCCCTAGCAATCAATGTAATTATATTAATTATATTTTATTTGTTTTGACATTTTATATAGACTAATTAAATTTTTATTTCATAGGAAGCAATGACCGCTAAAGTTTCTGAGGCACAGGCGTCTCAGCCTGCTGCAGAGGGGGAGGATGCACAACCTCTTTCCACCGACGATGTGAATCGGATTTATTTTGATGTCGTCGGTGGGAAGAGGAAGACTGCCTGCTACGATCTGGGCTCTCAGGCAAACGTTACATATGATCAGATGAGAGCTCCAGGGGTTAGGGGCGTCCACCATCCTCCTCCTCTACCTCTAGTGAGGTTCGTCATTTGCGGGAGGAAAATGAAGCTCTGCGGACTCGACTCACGTCGATAGAGTCGACGTGTGCCGGGAGGGACGCAGAATGGGCTAAGACGAGCGCAGAGTGGGCTCAGAGGGATGCAGAGTAGGCTAAGAGGGACGCAGAGAGGGATGCTGTCACGCCCCGAGACCTAGGAGCTGCTGATCCAATAGAAAATCGGACAGCACCTCCCCTGTCCGGCGGACAATTTACACATACACACAGATAATATAACACAACCACGCAATTTAAAGGGCCTCAGGCCTTCAATCCACACATATATAACTGCATATATGACTAATACGTCGTAAAACCAAAATCCGAACTCACCTGAGCTGCCAGGGGCAGGAACAAAGTCAAAACCAAACGAAGTCCAACATAGGACTCAAAAATACAATACCAACGAATAAAACGTGCATACATGGTTAAAACATCACAACGGAAGCATAGGAATACTACAGGGTCCATAACAAAACCACGTAAACAAAAAGAGCTCCTCTGGAGCTGGGGACTGGCGCTCGGGATCTCCTCGCAGACTTCAACATGAAATAAACATGTATGGCAACGGGGTGAGTCCATAACTCAGCGAATACCCAACAGATATGCATAGAAAGTTATACTAACAACAAGAGTTCCGCTAATACAGTCTCATATCAACAATAGGGAACGACTGGAACTGAACATACTGAGGTAGATACATACCTGAATCCATCTAACCTGTACAGAGGGTAAGAAATACCAGTGGAATACCAAATAGACATATAAACACAGATAACAAGTCTCCAATATATGCGATGTCAAACAAGTGCAGCAAATAAGTGCAGCAAACAATGCACGATGCAAAGTATGCACATGGTGCAATGACAGTGTCACCCCTGACACCAGATAGATCATCGTACACCTGTCATAGGGACGTCTGAACGGGTAGGGCTCTGACAACTGTACACCTTGCCATTACTGCTCCTGAGTGACCGGGTGGACAGGATGCTGGTGGAGACTCCGCTCCGACCCCAAGCAATGGGGGAGTCAAGCTCTCATCTCCTCGTGACTCAGTACGAGAAGGGATCCCTGCTTGCTACCACGCCCGCGCTCACCCTCCTCATAGTGGCCGAACGGAGCATACAGGGCAAATGCACACCTCTACGGTATCCACTAACCCATGAGTGGCCGTGCGTGCATGTCATGTACCGGAAGACGATTAGGCTCAACCACAAGGGAGTCGCTGATCGCCGGCATGCAACAGTGCAAGGATGGTGTATGATAGATACACATACCTCCCTCCCAAGTCCTCAGTATCCTAAGTCTCAGTCTGAAATCCTATAACAGGAATACAGGTAACCTACAAGGTATACTGACCGGAAAACTACCAATCCCTCAAGGTCGAATGCAAGAGACAATACCACGATCTCTAGCATACAAATGGATATGACAATACCTGAGACTGTATGGAACTAACAGCAGAATAACTCAGGGATGCACAACAAGTATCCAGAACTGACATAATAAACAGGGATAAACAACCATATCCAGAACAGACATAATAACCAGGGATAGCGTAGGATCTTACTGCTATCTATAACATTCTATGCATAACAAAATGACAATATCAAGATAGATAAGTCAAAGGGTACCCGCCTCCAAGAGTGAAGTCCGTATCGAAAGGGGAGAACCACCCGTCCAATAATCCAATCAGGCTCCTGTATCAAGGATTTATTTAATTAGCTATTACACAAATAACAACTAGCTAATAAATCCCTAATCCGTTTTAGGGTTAACCTAATCCATCACTTTCCATTTAATTACCTTTAATTAAATGGAAGGTTCCTAATTATCCCATGAAATTAAGATTACATTCTTAATTAATTAGGATCATTCTAATTATCCTTGTGTCATCTAATTAACCATAATTAGATGATTGACTTTTAATTATCCCAATAGGTCAAATAAACGAGTTGTACATATGTGTTTAGGTTTGATTTCATTCCTACAAACTATTCCAACCTAAACTGATCCAACACACTTCCACAGCTAAAATCAACTTCAATTTAGTGAACAAACACATCCCTTGATCAAATCGATCACACCAGTGCAGCACACCAATTAGCAACGCAGTAAAACCACCTCCTGACCTAGGAATAAACCACGAACCTAATTTGAATTCTCAATTCATCCAACCCTTAGCCAAATAGCAAACCTTACCTCAACTCTCTGAAGATCCGAAGCAATCCTTTTCCTAGCTCCAAATCAGAAGCATTCCAAACACCAGAATCTCAAGCAAATCTCCACGTTCAGAGCTCACAATTAGCTAGGTATTTGAAGCCGAGAGGAAACAACAGAACCCCAATCAATTCCGATGAAACCAACCCTGAGGAAGGAGATCTACCAAAAAGTTCTGGCAGAAAATAGGACCTGTTTCGAAACAACCAAATTGAACATCCACAAATCTAGACTCTTACTTAGCTGGAAACCGGAGGAAGATCGCTGAAACGCTATTACCGCTGGCTCC
>JAGFNQ010004897.1:463179-479058 GCA_024364735.1 Boesenbergia rotunda | reverse complement strand
TTACAAGGTTCGGGGATAACTTGCCCCTACTCCTTAGCGCCCCCGTAAGGTGCGCGATCCCTTGATCGTCGGCAGATCAAGCCCCGGGAAATCCGGATAAATGAATCCTCCTTTTCGATAGAGAAACCTCTCCATAGCAAGCCTCAACAGAGATATGAAATGAAAGCACAGAGACAATGAACACACTTACAAAGCACAATGAACACAGACGGAAATACTTCACCAAGCTCACTCAGCACAACTCTCACGCAAGAGCTCCCAGCTCTTCGTGTCTGCTTGCTGATGGACTCGCCAAGTTCTCCTCTGCTTCAAGGTGCTCAAGTTGCAGAAGCTTCAAAGGATGTTCAAGAGTATGCTTCAAGGTTCACAGTGATTGCTAAAGGTTGATCAAGTGTTGTTGCAACAGAGAACTCTCTCTCTTCATCGCCAGCCAACTCATAACCCAGCTGGCCAATGCCAGGTCACAGACGCTCCTCTGTAGCTCCCAGCTGCTCATCTGCAACTGCCCAGCTACCCTGACCTCTCCTGGACTCCCTGAGCTCTCCTCAGCCGAGCCCCAGTCAGCCCCAGGTCAGCTTCCAGCCGTTGCCAGCACCCGTTGTAACATGCGATGGAAAACTGCCAAACTCGATGTAGCAAAAGACACCAATTAACTCTCCTTGAGTGTTTGAATCCTCCATGTCTAACTTGCACACTGATCAGAAGCTTAGCGAATGGGTATCAAACAATATCAGCAGTATATCAGAGGAAATCAGATCGCGATCAGAACTCTGACAGTGCATTTTGAATTAAAGTTCAGCTTCTGATCGGTCACCTGACCGATCAGAGAGGACCCTGATCGGTCACCAGATCGATTAGGGTGAGCCCTGACCGATCAAGCTCCAGCCTGATCGGTCCACAGTGAGAAACTAGAAATTGGGAACTCCTTGTGATCGATCACCCTGATCGATCAAAGATCGTGGATCGGTCACCGGACCGATCCACGGCAGTGCTGGGATTCCCAGCCTTTGCAAGCCAAACCTCACTGATCGGTCACCAGACCAATCAGGTTGTGGCCTGATCGGTCTGGGGACCGATCAGGTCATTCCCTGACCGATCAGGAGCCCTCCTGATCGGTCCAGGTGAGAAACCTTGCGACAATTTGATAGGTCATGAGGACCGATCAAGGTTTTCTGATCGTTCACCAGAACGATCGAAACCCACACAGAAGTCAACCCAAAAAGCCTCTGTTCTCTCCCTGATCGGTTACCAGACCGATCAGCCCTTTTTGGATCGGTCACCAGATCGATCCATAACAGAAGTTCATGCCAACTTCCCTGATCGGTCACCAGATCGATCCAGAGACTTTCAATTCCACCCTAAGTCAAGAGAACGGGCTCCCAGCCTTCTCTAACTCGTGCTCAGTCCCCCGGACCAAGACTCCGTGCCCAGCTTCACTCACTGGGACTTCACCTAGTCCCACTAGGTCTTTTCTCATGCCAGCGTACGATCTCCCAGATCCACTTGGACTTCACCTAGTCCCACTAGGTGTGCCTAGTCCCACTAGGTCTTTTCTCATGCCAGCGTACGATCTCCCAGATCCACTTGGACTTCACCTAGTCCCACTAGGTGTGCCTAGTCCCACTAGGTCTTTTCTCATGCCAGCGTGCGATCTCCCAGATCCACCTGGACTTCACCTAGTCTCACTAGGTGTGCCTAGTCCCACTAGGTCTTTTCCCATGCCAGTGTACGATCTCCCAGATCCACCTGGACTTCACTTAGTCCCACTAGGTGTGCCTAGTCCCACTAGGTCTTTTCTCATGTCAGCGTGCGATCTCCCAAATCCACCTGGACTTCACCTAGTCCCACTAGGTGTGCCTAGTCCCACTAGGTGTACCTAGTCCCACTAGGTCTTTTCTCATGTCAGCGTGCGATCTCCCAGATCCACCTGGACTTAATCCGAATTCACTCAATCAAACTTAAATCGTTGTCAACACCAAAATAATAATCGAGCCAGACTGCATCAACAATCTCCCCCTTTTTGTTATTTGACAATCCCGATTTAAGTTTATGTATTAGATCAATTGAAGTCCATTCAATTTTCATAAGGGAATCAAGATCCTCCCCTAACAATGATGAACCCAAACTTAATCAACCATTCTCTCCCCCTTTGTCAAACATCGAAAAGGGTATGGTTATTAAGTTTAAACATACCTCCCCCATAAGCGAGGGTCTCTCCCCAAATCCAAAATAATCAAAGGTTAATCTTGAATTGCACATGAAAACACATACAGAATAATATCATGGTCAAACATGTATATGC
This sequence comes from Boesenbergia rotunda, assembly GCA_024364735.1. NCBI lineage: Eukaryota > Viridiplantae > Streptophyta > Magnoliopsida > Zingiberales > Zingiberaceae > Boesenbergia > Boesenbergia rotunda. The sequence goes on along the minus strand of JAGFNQ010004897.1, from coordinate 476,756 downwards.
TTCATATGACAAGTAATAATGCAGCTTCATCAGACTGATGATTGATATAGAAAATTTTCTGATTTATCTATGACCGATTAGTTTTCAAAAAAATTCTGTAATTCTGATTTGTTCACGATCAGACTGCATTAACAATTGAAATTCAATAACAGGGGTGTAGACTCCATCCGATATTTCAGAAAAATTTTTGAAACAAGATCAAGGAACAAGAGTCATGATTCAACCAACCATTTCTTATGAATTTTGAAAATTCCAACATGGGTTTGTATTGAATCAGTATTAGGTTTTGTTCCATGTATCTTAACCATCATCCTAATACTTAGTTCTATTGAGAATTCATCAAATTTGATGAAGGGGGATCGATCGGATGATCGGACTGAGTAGATTTTGGATCAATCAGTGAGAGTCCACGATCTGATCGGTCACCAGACCGATCAGAATGATCCCTGATCGGTCACCAGATCGATCAAGATGAGTCCTGATCAGTCGGTGGAACGATCAGGTCTGATACAGAAGATTTTCTCCCAATCAGATTTCAGAAACAAAATTTCTGAATCTGATATGATTCAGAACCAGTTTTCTCTTCAAACCCTAACTCCCCCTAAACCCCTATACAGTTAGATTTGATCTCTAACAGAGTTCCATTAACCAAAATTCATTTCTCAAATATGATACTAATATCATATTTCCAAAACATGATCAGGTTTTTTTTAAAAAAATGTGATTAAATTTCCAAAACATGCCTATATCAAATCAGTATCAAAATATGATCACATTTCCAGATTTTGATCAGTTTGTATGTTTGATGTATAACATGTTTGCTCCAACTAATTGAAATCAAATTTGTATCAACTCCATAATCCTAACTCCCCATTCTATTGATAATTTATGGATTGGATTGGAAAATTCATAGATCAAAGTGTGTATCAAGTCCATGGTTCCAACCAATTTGAGATCAAGTTTGTATCAAAAATTTATTCCCCAAATTACTCATAAATGCAAGGTTTAAATCATGATTCAGAAAAACTATGTGTTCATCTTGTTCTTAAACAAACTTGGCATGCCATAGATTAATATTAATAACACCTACATCAAAGTCATGACATACTCAACTATGTTCATCTCCAAAATATTAAGAAAAACTTAAGCCTAAACCTTAAGCTCATGTTCTTGTCTATTGATGTCTTATCATTACAAATTATGTATTGATATTTTCCTTAGCATGCATTCATGTTGTATAACACATACAAGAAAATAGACTCCTTAGGCTTGAGATAAGGCATATAACTTGCAGGAAAACATAAATTGCAACAAGAAAACTAATTATCCTAAGCAATCCATGACAAGAGCAAGTTATGTGTTGATCTAAACCATCCATGTGAATTTGAGGAAATGGTAAGCACATTCCTAACTAGGAATGGGTATATGTTTGGAGCACCAAATATCAACCACCCAAGTTGATAGATGCTCCCCCTCAATCAATGTCTATACAATTCGAAAAATAGATGTTTTGGGTACCCATATTTTGGGACCTAAAGCATCTACAATGAATGACTTTGACACCCAAGCCTTGATCATATTCTTTTGAACTTTTTGAACCCTAGAATCATTTGATGATCTAAAATGAGTTCTAGTCATCAATGAAACAAAGCTCAGTTCTTTAGGTCGATAACCTATACCGGCCTTGTTGTAAACTGCCCTTTGGGAGTTAAGAACCATATCTAGGGTTTTGAGCTAATTGAAAATTTCTCAAGAATATTCTTGAGATTTTCAACTTCGTTCTTCAAGTCCTTATTCTCATTCTCAAGGGACTTATCATGCATAACATCAATTTCCTCATCCTTAGAGGTTTTCAGTTTTTCTACTTCTAATTTTAAATATTTAACTTTGGCCTTAGATTTCTTTAACAAACTAGTTAAGCATGCGATTGTCCTATAGCACTTATCCAACTTGAGAGAAATTACCTCTTCATCATCCGAAGATGATGAAGGCGCGGTTAAGGAGTCACTTGATTCGTTATCACTCTCCTTGGTTGATTCTTCTAAGGTCATGAAGGCCACATGACAGTAGGTCTTCTCCTCCTCCTTCTCCTTCTTCTTCTTCCTTTTGTCACCTGCCACAAAAGCAATACCCTTCTCCTTTGGGCTTTGGTTAGAGATCTCGTGTAGTTCCATTTCACACAATAAATCTTCTATTTTAACAAAAGAAAGGTCCTTGGAAACCTTGTAGGCATCCACCATGGATGACCACAAAGTATTCCTCGGAAAAGCTTTTAGTGCGTACCTCACAAGGTCGCGGTTCTCAACCTTCTCATTAATGGAATGTAGACCATTTAAGATCTCTTTGAACCGAACATGAAGTATACTTACAGTTTCATCCTCTTCCATGGACAGATTTTGGAGTTGGCTGAGAAGGAGGACTTTCTTGGCTATCCGGGTGTCTTGAGTTCCTTCATGGAGCTCAATGATTTTGTTCCAAAGGTCTTTAGCACTTGTGAAAGGACCCACCTTGATCAACTCCTCCTTGGTCATCCCGCATTGCAAGGTGACCACGACTTTAGCATCGGCTTCTCCTTTACGGATTTGTTCTACCGACCACCTTGAGAAATCGAGCTCTCTTCCTTCAGCATCACTCGGAGGGATGAAACCCTCCTTCACAACAAACCATATACTGATATTGGTCTTGAGATAAAACTCCATTCTTGACCTCCAATAAGGAAAATCTGATCCATCCAAGAATGGAGGTCTGTTTGTGTTAAACCCTTCTCTTCCCATGGCCATCGTTGTTAGCTCTCGGATGTTAAGCCGTTTGAACAGAGCCCCAAGCTTTGATACAACTTGTTGGTGCTTGGATGGCTAGAGAGGGGGGTGAATGTAGCCAGACACAATCTTTTGGGCTCATTTAGGGTTTTCTACACTTGACGCTAGTAACAGCAGCGGAAACAATACAAAACAGAGAAACAGAATTACAGAATCTAAAACCCTAAACTAAGCATAAGCTCAAGACGCTAACAAGTATGATTTACAAGGTTCGGGGATAACTTGCCCCTACTCCTTGGCATGCCCGTAAGGTGGGCGATCCCTTGATCGTCGGCAGATCAAGCCCCAGGAAATCCGGATAAATGAATCCTCCTTCTCGGTGGAGAAACCTCTCCACAACAAGTCTCAACAGAGATATGAAATGAAAGCACAGAGACAATGAACACACTTACAGAGCACAATGAACACAGACGGAAACACTTCACCAAGCTCACTTACCACAACTCTCACGCAAGAGCTCCTTGCTCTTCGTGTCTGCTTGCTGATGGACTCGCCAAGTTCTCCTCTGCTTCAAGGTGCTCAAGTTGCAGAAGCTTCAAAGGATGTTCAAGAGTATGCTTCAAGGTTCACAGTGATTGCCAAAGGTTGATCAAGTGTTGTAGCAACAGAGAACTCTCTTTCTCTTCATCGCCAGCCAACTCATAACCCAGCTGGCCAACGCCAGGTCACAGACGCTCTTCTGCATCTCCCAGCTGCTCATCTGCAACTGCCCAGCTACCCTGACCTCTCCTGGACTCCCTGAGCTCTCCTCAGCCGAGCCCCAGACAGCCCCAGGTCAGCTTCCAGCCGTTGCCAGCACCCGTTGTAACCTGCGATGGAAAACTGCCAAACTTGATGTAGCAAAAGACACCAGTTGACTCTCCTTGAGTGTTTGAATCCTTCCTATCTAACCTGCACACTGATCAGAGGCTTAGCGAATGGGTATCAAACAATATCAGCAGTATATCAGAGGAAATCAGATCGCGATCAGAACTCTGACAGTGCATTTTGAATTAAAGTTCAGCTTTTGATCGGTCACCTGACCGATCAGAGAGGACCTTGATCGGTCACCAGATCGATTAGGGTTAGCCTTGACCGATCAAGCTCCAGCCTGATCGGTCCACAGTGAGAAACTAGAAATCGCGAACTCCTTGTGATCGATCACCCTGACCAATCAAAGATCGTGGATTAGTCACCGGATCGATCCACAGCAGTGCTGGGATTCCCAGCCTTCGCAGGCCAAACCTCACTGATCGGTCACCAGACCGATCAGGTCACTCCCTGACCGATCAGGAGCCCTCCTGATCGGTCCAGGTGAGAAACCTTACGACAATTTGATCGGTCATGAGGACCGATCAAGGTTCTCTGATTGTTCACCAGAACGATCTAAGCCCACACAGAAGTCAACCCAAAAAGCCTCTGTTCTCTCCCTGATCGGTCACCAGACCGATCAGCCCTTTCTGGATCGGTCACCAGACCGATCCACAACAGAAGTTCATGCCAACTTCCCTGATCGGTCACCAGACCGATCCAAAGACTTCCAATTCCACCCTAAGTCAAGAGAACGGGCTCCCAGCCTTCTCTAACTCGTGCTCAGTCCCCCGGACCAAGACTCCGTGCCCAGCTTCACTCACCGGGACTTCACCTAGTCCCACTAGGTCTTTTCTCATGCCAGCGTATGATCTCCTAGATCCACCTGGACTTCACCTAGTCCCACTAGGTGTGCCTAGTCCCACTAGGTCTTTTCTCATGCCAACGTGCGATCTCCCAGATCCACCTGGACTTCACCTAGTCCCACTAGGTCTTTTCCCATGCCAGCATGCGATCTCTCAGATCCACCTGGACTTCACCTAGTCCCACTAGGTGTGCCTAGTCCCACTAGGTCTTTTCCCATGTCAGCGTACGATCTCCCAGATCCACCTGGACTTCACCTAGTCCCACTAGGTGTGCCTAGTCCCACTAGGTCTTTTCCCATGCCAGCGTGCGATCTCCCAGATCCTCCTGGACTTTACCTAGTCCCACTAGGTCTTTTCCCATGTCAGCGTGTGATCTCCCAGATCTACCTGGACTTAATCCGAATTCACTCAACCAAACTTAAATCGTTGTCAACACCAAAACAACAATCAGGTCAGACTGCATCAACAGTCACCTGTATTAAATACGTCATTATTGTCGTGAACAATAAACTTTTCTTATTTGCATTCTCCCTCCCGAACTGGTCTTGGGCTCCACTCTCCGAGTTGGGTCAGGAACTCTCAGTGCCCGAGCCGGTCCCAAGCACACCTCTTCTGAGGTGCTCTCAGGAACTCTAGCCCGAGTTAATCTCGGGCCCTTTTCTTCCGAGTTGGTCTCGGGTGATTTTCCCCGAGCTAGCCTCGGGTGATTTTTCCAGGCGTTTCGCATGGCACGCAGCCTTCCATTGCCACGTGTTCACCTTGGGCTACCTATCCCGATTACAAGTCCCCCCTTTAAGTCTAATCGAAGGAAGTTGGACTGACTGATTGGACTTGTGGCATGCCAGGAGAGCGAAGAATAGGTGGAATGTGCAATTAATATTTCTCATTCTTTAATAATTTTACAGATCCTAGGAATCTACACATTCGCCCAGGGACCCAAGATAATCGCTTGAATTGGTCCCAAGAGTGTCACGAGTTCCAATGCCCGACGATGATGGTTGTCAATTACCCATTAAGAACGTATGGAGCGTCTTAATGACCAGAAATCTTTTCTAATGCCATGAGGCAGGTTCTCCTTAGAGCACCCTTTTTTTATGGGATTAATCAAGGAAAATCAACAGGCGGCTATGACGAGTCACATGCTTCGAGAATTATGGCTAACTCTTGCCCACGTGTCTCACATCCATCCCTTCTATGATACTACTATTTCCCTATAAAAAGGAGGCATCTAAATAGTCGTCCTCCTTCTTACACCGCCGACCATCGGAAATTAGTCTGTATTTCTTCCTTTCACCAAAGTCGCTTCTAGTGTAAGCTCTCCTCCTTTCTCCTTTTTCTTTGATAATCCACACTTTTTTCTTAGAATCATGGACAAAAGTGGGAAGGCAGAGGAAAAAAAATATGCAGGGAAACCAAAGGGGCAGACCTATCAGCCGGAATAGTATGAGGACACATCCTCGAGAGTTAAGTTGGGAGTATTGTAGGCCACCTGCGAAACCTATGGTATTCCTACGGAGCTGGAAGTTACGACACCTAAGCTCGACCAATCTCTAGTAGAACCCCCCTTAGGGTTTTACACTTTTTCTTAGGTCAAGTAGAATACGGTCTTCGCTTCCCAATCCTCCCTTTCTTCATGGTCATCTCATAGCACTTCACCATTCCTCTACAACAGATGGCCCCAAATGCCTTTACCCAAATGATCAGGCCTTTATTCTGTTCAAATTGTTCAGAGTACCTTTAACCCCTCATTTCTTTCACTATTTTTTCCTTCCGAGTCTCGCATCGAGAGAAGCGTTTAGTTTCACTGCATGGGCTAACCACAGGTTCATAGGTGGCCTCCCCTCTTCACACAAGGGATGGAAAGAACACTTCTTTTTTATCAGGCTCTCTGAGCGCCCATTCTCCTCTACTCGTTGGTTGGAAGGATTACCCCCCCCCCCCCCCCCCTCCCCTCCCCAAACTAGGCAACTTCCAGGGTGATGAGGGGTACCAACAAGCCAGGGTCATCTTGACTGGGATGGAGTTCCATGGGACTGGACCTAGTATCAGAGCTATGGCTAATGGAGGTATAATTCCCTTTCAAGTTTCAGTACTCAAGACGAGTAATTATGATAACTGGAGTATCAAGATGAAGGCGCTTCTTGGAGCTCATGATATTTGGGAGGTTATAGAGAAAAGCTACGATGAGCCGAATGATGACTCGATGTTATCATCGAATCAAAAAGATAGTCTGAGAGATCTAAAAAAGAGAGACAAGAAGACTCTCTTCCTCATTTATCAAGCTTTAGATGATGATGGTGTTGGTGCAGGAAGCACCATATCGAACTGTGTTTTGATATTGACAAAGGATTCAAAGTTAAGTATTATTTGTGATCTAATGTGTTCACTGAGTGTACAGAATAAAGTCCTGGCGAAGGGCTGCTGGGCACCTAGCGAAGGGCTGCTAGGCATCGAAACCCTAAGACCTGGAGAAGGGCTGCTAGGCACCTAGCGAAGGGCTGCTAGGCATCGAAACCCTAAGACCTGGCGAAGGGCTGCTAGACATTGAAGACCTGGCGAAGGGCTGCTAGGCACTGAAGACCTGGCGAAGGGCTGCTAGGCACCTGGCGAAGGGCTGCTGGGCAAAAGTCCAACCGGAAGAGCCGGTTGGCAAAAGGTAAACTCTCCTGAGAGAAGTAGGTGAGGACGTGTTCCCCGTCGAGGGAACAGTAGGCGTCGGTTCAACCTAGAGCTCCATTTGGGAGACACAAAGTCAGAACCAAGACAGCTAAGGCTGTAAAATCTAACTAATATTCTTGCCTTGTTTGTATTGGTACTAACCTTGAATGCAGGGACCGAAGGAGTGTGTTTCTGCAGCTCAGAACGCCCCAAAGGAGAGGAGCAGGCAACTGGGCTAGGCGCCCGGGAGGTCCCGGGCGCCCAAGGTCAAAGCCAAACAAGCAGTTAAGCAAGAATCGCTTCGGAACAACACTGGGCTAGGCGCCCGGGAGGTCCCGGGCGCCCAAGGTCAAAGCCAAAGATGAGTCGAAGCAAAATCAGCCACGAAGCCAGCGGACCCAGTCAACCTAGGCGCCCGAGAGGTCCTGGGCGCCCCAGTCAGCTCCAGAGCCGATACGAAGGGGATAAGTGCTGACCAAGCTTCGGATAGAGGTTCTCAGATCTGAAGGCACGTGTCAGGCGCCCCCGACGTCCCAGGTGGCCCCAGGGCTGCTATAAAAGGGGCTCGTCCCCTAAGGCTTCAAAAACACTTTTTCCAACGCCTCCAAGCTTTTCGTTCAAGCGCTCTGCTCCGGCAAACTCCGTTCTCGACATTCTAGCGCCGCCGACGACCCTCTGCTCAAAAGTACGATCCACACCGGGTGTCGGTAACGAAAAGTGTACTTATTTATTTACTGCACTACTATTGTACCAAATTCTGTAAATCTTTGCGCTACTATAGAATTGCCCGCAGTAAACGGTCAAGGACCATGGGCCTTGGAGTAGGAGCCGACCGCGACTCCGAACCAAGTAAAAATACTTGTGTTCCTCGTGTTTGTTTTCAATTCCGCTACGTACTTTCTCTTAATCTTTTCCGAAAAAGTTTTCACGATATTCACCCCCCCCCCCTCTATCGTGTTTCTCGATCCAACATATGGCTTTGAGAAAATCTCAAGCACTACTTCAACTAATAAAGCATGGGAAAAAAACTCAAAATCTCATATCAAGGAGAAGAAAAGGTGAAAAAAGTATGACTTCAGACATTAAGAAGTCAATTTGATGCTCTTCGAATGAAGGAAGGCGAGCTAGTGTCTAATTATTTTTCTAGAGTCTTTACCATTTCCAATCAACTAAAGAGAAATGGCAAGAAACTAGAAGAAATAACTATCATTGAAAAAATTATTCGATCACTGGATTCAAGATTTGATAGTATTACAACTATTATCGAAGAGACAAAGGATCTACAAGCCATGACGATAAAACAACTCTTGGGTTCACTACAAGTCCATGAAGAAAAGAAGAAGATAAATGAAGAGATTACTCAAGAACTTCTTAAGATTTCTCTGTTGGGTTTTTCGGGCCACGAAAACCGCCTTTTCGCATCGCGGAAACCCCGAGAACCCAAAGCCATGGATCTCGTGCGAAGAAAAAATTCCGAAACAAAAATCACGTATTTATTTCATGCTCAAAACTCGATCTACTCCTAGATCTAAAGAGGGATAAACCATTTTTACCTTTGGTGCGTGCCACGCTTAATCCCGCTCGCTCCTTTTGGATGTCGAATCTCTAGGACGTCAAGTGCCGTCCCTCTAGAAGTATCCACGCGAACAAAGTGGATGGAGGAAACCCTTTAGGTGTGCTAGCACCTTTCAAGGATTCGGCCAAGAGCAGAAGAAGAAGAAGAACACCAACAGTTGGAGGAGGAAGAAGAGAAGACACACCTTGAGAGAAATGGAACCAAAAACATGGTTTTGTTCTCTCTTTGTGGCCGGCCACATAATGGCCATTAATGGCCATTAAGTGGCCTGCCATAACCCCCTTTCAATTTGAATTCAAATTCAAATGGGGGGGGTTACAATCTTTGGAGATGATGTGGAGCATCATCATTGGTCAAATACCAAGCCAAGTCATCACTTGGTCAAGTCAAGGTGAGGTGGCCTTTTGGTCAAGTCAAACTTGACCATTAATCTTCCTTGATGAGGTGGCATCCACACTTAATGCTCTTGATGATGTGGAGCATCATCAATGGTTGGCTCCATGCCAATTCATCACCATGATGTGGCATTAAGTCAAGTCTAACTTGAGGTGGATTTGGGTCAAGTCAAACTTGCCTTTTATGGACTTTCCATATTTAGTCAAGTCAAACTTGACTCCATTTCTTCTCCCATGTCAAGTCTAACTTGAAGTGGAACCAAGTCAAGTCAAACTTGATTTGGATTTGGGTCAAGTCAAACTTGACTTCATTTTTTCTCCATCTATTTGTTCTTTGCGTGTGACCCTATAGGTTCTTGTAACGTTGGCAATGCTTATAACCTCTTAGAAACATAAGCAATGAGCGGTATCTAGCAACACATCATTGCTACCCAAGTTACAATAATGTTGAGATCCAACATCACCAATGTGACTACTAATTATGACTTTCATAATATGTGACAATATCCTTCTATCGTCGATATCTAGATTGATCTTCTATGAAGCATAGACCGTGTCATCCTCCAATCAATCTATGTATCTTGAACTCCAAGTAGACTCACTATAATCAAATAAGCTCAATATCTCATATTGCCTTATTTGGGCATGGCCATGCACTTAGTGATCTCACTCTATCAAGACTATGATATCTCTCCCGTCATATAGGAGGGATAGATCACATCTACATCACTCACATCCCTCCGCATAATTTGTTACATACCCAGTAATCGCCTTTATAGTCCACCCAGTTACGGGTGACGTTTGACGAAACCAAAGTACATAACTCCTTATGTAGGGAACTATGGTGACTTCAGGTCTAAGGACTAATAGTCATACTAATAGTCACATGAGAAAGTATATGACACTCATATAACGATCCATGATACTTTCTCATGGTGGGTCATTCAGTATACATTCTGATACCACTGTTGGGTTTTTCGGGCCGCGAAAACCGCCTTTTTGCGTCGCGGAAACCCCGAGAACCCAAAGCCATGGATCTCGTGCGAAGAAAAATTCCGAAACAAAAAAACACGTATTCATTTCATGCTCAAAACTCGATCTACTCGTAGATCTAAAGAGGGATAAACCATTTTACCTTTGGTGCGTGCCCCGCTTAATCCCGCTCGTTCCTTTTGGATGTCGGATCTCTAGGACGTCAAGTGCCGTCCCTCTAGAAGTATCCACGTGAACAAAGTGGATGGAGGAAACCCTTTAGGTGTGCTAGCACCTTTCAAGGGTTCGGCCAAGAGGAGAAGAAGAAGAAGAGCACCAACACTTGGAGGAGGAAGAAGAGAAGACACACCATTGAGAAAAATGGAACCAACACATTGGTTTTGTTCTCTCCTTGTGGCCGGCCACTTAATGGCCATTAACTGGGTGGACTATAAAGGCGATTACTGGGTATGTAACAAATTATGCGGAGGGATGTGAGTGATGTAGATGTGATCTATCCCTCCTATATGACGGGAGAGATATCATAGTCTTGATAGAGTGAGATCACTAAGTGCATGGCCATGCCCAAATAAGACAATATGAGATATTGAGCTTATTTGATTATAGTGAGTCTACTTGGAGTTCAAGACACATAGATTGATTGGAGGATGACACGGTCTATGCTTCATAGAAGATCAATCTAGATATCGACGATAGAAGGACATTGTTACATATTATGAAAGTCATAATTAGTAGTCACATTGGTGATGTTGGATCTCAACATTCTTGTAACTTGGGTAGCAATGATGTGTTGCTAGATACCGCTCATTGCTTATGTTTCTAAGAGGTTAGAAGCATTGCCAACGTTACAAGAACCTATAGGGTCACACGCAAAGAACAAATAGATGGAGAAAAAATGAAGTCAAGTTTGACTTGGCTAAATATGGAAAGTCCATAAAAGACAAGTTTGACTTGACCCAAATCCAAATCAAGTTTGACTTGACTTGGTTCCACTTCAAGTTAGACTTGACATGGGAGAAGAAATGGAGTCAAGTTTGACTTGACTAAATATGGAAAGTCCATAAAAGGCAAGTTTGACTTGACCCAAATCCACCTCAAGTTAGACTTGACTTAATGCCACATCATGGTGATGAATTGGCATGGAGCCAACCATTGATGATGCTCCACATCATCAAGAGCATTAAGTGTGGATGCCACCTCATCAAGGAAGATTAATGATCAAGTTTGACTTGATCAAAAGGCCACCTCACCTTGACTTGACCAAGTGATGACTTGGCTTGGTATTTGACCAATGATGATGCTCCACATCATCTCGAAAGGTTGTAACCCCCCCTCATTTGAATTTGAATTCAAATTGAAAGGGGGTTATGGCAGGCCACTTAATGTCCATTAATGGCCATTATGGACGGCCACTTAATGGCCATTAATGGCCATTATGTGGCCGGCCACAAAGAGAGAACAAAACCATGTTTTTGGTTCCATTTCTCTCAAGGTGTGTCTTCTCTTCTTCCTCCTCCAAGTGTTGGTGTTCTTCTTCTTCTTCTCCTCTTGGCCGAATCCTTGAAAGGTGCTAGCACACCTAAAGGGTTTACTCCATCCACTTTGTTCACGTGGATACTTCTAGAGGGGCGGCACTTGACGCCCTAGAGATCCGACATCCAAAAGGAGCGAGCGGGATTAAGCGTGGCACGCACCAAAGATAAAAATGGTTTATCCCTCTTTAGATCTAGGAGTAGATCGAGTTTTGAGCATGAAATGAATACGTGATTTTTGTTTCAGAATTTTTTCTTCGCACAAGATCCATGGCTTTGGGTTCTCGGGGTTTCCGCGACGCGAAAAGGCGGTTTTCGCGGCCCGAAAAACCCAACAGTGGTATCAGAGCCACGTGCGAAGCACGTATTTATTTTTTTGTATGGGATACAAAATTTAGAGTAGTTTATGATTCTGTAATTTTTCTAATTTTTAGGATTTTATGAGTATTTTTCTTGTAGAGGCGAAGCAACGAGTGCGAAGCACTTGTACACTTCGACCACCGAGAAAAACTTCTCCGAAACGGTAAGTTTCGCCCAAATAGATTTTGGGACAGCGGGTTAGGCACTGTTAGATCGTGATGCGACACTCATGAAATTAATTTTGTGAGTAGGGGCGCCGCCCCTAACCCCGCAAGGGGCCTTGTCACGTGATTGTGCCCGAAACCCGCTTAACGGGACCGCCATGGAGTTGACTCATAAAATTCGTAAAATACATAGAAAAATTAGATAAATTTTTGTAAAATACATAATTTTGAATTATGTACAGTAGTGTGATGGTCATGGCCCAAGACCCTATTTTAATTAGATTAAAATATATGTGTAATTCATATTACGGCCTGCGTGCCGTTATTTGTGTTGTGTGTGTTGTATTGTGATTGCGACCTGCGTGTCGGCCTTTTATTTATTATTTCTGTTAAAATTAGTTTAAGACTCGAATGTAACTCGAGTATAAATTTTGTAATGTACAAAATTGAAGATGAAGGAAATTCTGGAGAAGACGGACTCGTGGGAAGCATGCCGACAACACATGGGGTTCTGGAAGGAGGAGCGTGGAGAAGCTGCTGCCTAGACCCTAGGTTGACCAAAGGATCTTCTCATTGGCTTGAGAAGATCTTAGTAGGGCCATGACTAATCACACTTTAATTTTCTTGTATATTTTATTTTTGCTTATATGTATGTGATGCATGTTAGTATAGAATAGAATATACATGAGTGTATGTGATGCACATGTAATGTGGGAACCACATCTTGATGTGCACCTAATACATATTTAGGTTAAATTAGATTTAATAAATGCCTAAATACGATGCACATCATCGATTAGATTAGATCTAAATCGAAATCAACTCGTATATGCCTAACGAGCCTTGATACCCATCACTACCACGATCATATGCGATTGTTGAATCTGCCAAAGCAGAGCAATGCATTTAATCGTGGTGGGATGCGGAGGGACAACCTTGGTCCCGCCTATCACTCTTGGGTTAGATTGAGCTCAATTAGATTGAGTAACTAGTTAGCTCAATTGGATCGAGCCTAACTATAGGCATACTCCAATAGTTGGAAAGGTAGGACAAGATCGCATTTATCAATAGTCTTGGGCGATTTAGCCAAAGCTAACTCAAGATTATTCATAAATGTTAATTCTTAATCCTATAAACAAGAGTTGCATAGAGATGTAATTGGTAATTAGTACCTACCGATCATACTAAGTCTTGGGCGATTTAGCCAAAGCTAACTCAAGGCGTAGTATGATGTGGATCTTGACCTACGAGAATTATAGTTAGTTGGTGTGGATCTAGTAGTGTGGGTTTACCACATCTATGACTCGATTCTACCAAAGCCCTATAATTCAGTGGGAGCATCATTTAATTAAAGGCCTAGTTAAATGATAAATAAAATATGATACAATGGTGGATATTTATTTTCTGCATTTTATGTTGTAGTTA
>JAGFNQ010004897.1:428686-457691 GCA_024364735.1 Boesenbergia rotunda | reverse complement strand
AAATTCCCACCTCCCTGTTGGGGTTTAGTCCAGGTAGTTCTTCTGGGAACACTTCTGGATATTCGCAGACTACCCGTACATCCTCCTGCTTGAGTTCTTTCTTTGCTTCTGAGTCCACCACGTGTGCAAGAAAACAGCACACCCTTGTTCTAGCATCTGGTGGGCTGCCAAGGCTGAGAGGAATTTCTGAGTCTTCCTCCTTGGGGCTCCTTGAAACTCGAATGGTGGTTCTCCTTCTGGGCTGAAAAACCACCTTCCTTCTACGGCAGTCCACTGAAGCGCTGTACTTACTGAGGAAATCCATGCCCCAGTATGATGTCGAAGTCTTGCATCGCAAGGACTATCAGATCGACATATAGCTCTCGGTCTGAAATCTTGATTGGCACAGCCCGGAGCCGCTGGGTGGATTCCATGATCTCCCTGAAGGGAGAGTTGTCAGGAATCTGGACTCCCAACTCTCTGCAGGCACCTGTAACTTACTAGCAAAAGGTACTGATACGAAAGAATGGGTCGCCCCAGTGTCAAACAGTGTAGTAGCTAAATGCTGAAAAATAACTATTTGACCTGTTACGACCGTGGAGGCGCTGGCAGCTTCTTCCTTTCGTGAGGGAAAAGACTCTGGCATGGTTGGAACTGGTGCTGCTTCCAACCCTCCCTGACTGATCTGAGGTCCCTCCAGTATAGTAGGCATGTAATGTAACTGAGGCTTGCCTCCATACTGTACGGACTGCTGAGGAAGTACCTTAAACTTGTTTGGGCAGTCTTTGGATCTGTGTCCCTCTTGTCCACATGAGTAGCATCCAGTTACACCCAAAAGGCATGCTCCTGGATGGGTCCTCCCACACTTAGGACAAGGTGGATACCTAGCTTGCTTGTTCTCTGGCTTTCCTTTTTGGCTGTCAGGCCACTGCTTCCTTTTGTGGTTCTTGTTCTTCCAGTTCTGGTTATTTGACTGAGGCTTCTGGCCTCCTATTGCCTTGTTCTCAATCAGGACCGGCTTCTGCTGTGCTTGCTGTGCCTTGATGCTATTCAGGTAGTGCTCTGAGACTAGAGCACTACTGACTAGCTCCTCGCTGGTCTGGGGTCGATGAATCCCGCTGTTCACGTTGAGTGCTATCTCAGGTCTTAGCATACGGAGCATCAATCTGACTTGCTCCCTCTCTGTGTTGACTAGCTCTGGGCAGAGGCGAGCTAGTCTGTTGAACTTCGCGACTGCTTCTCCCACTGGTAGGTTACCTTGTCTGAACTCCATGAAGTCCTCGTAGTGCTTGTTGGTAACCCGCATGTGGAAGAGCTCCTCATAGAACTCTTGCTCGAAATCTGTCCAGCTCATCTGGTTGACTATCCTCTTACTCTTGACCCGCTCCCACCACATACGAGCATCTCCAATTAGGCAGAAGGAGGCACATTTGACCTTCTCAACTTCTGGCCAGTCAAGAAGCTCCATTGTGCTCTCTAAAGTCTTGAACCAAGCCTGGGCATCCTAGGGCTCAGTCGTGCCTGAGAAGCTTTCAGGTTTCAGCCTCTGCCATTGGACGAGGTATGCTTCTTGTCTTCGGTTCACGGCAGGGGTCTCCTGGGTGACTGGTGGAACTTCAGCCACCACTGGAGTTTCCACTCCTGCTGTGGGTGGTGTAGGGGGCACTGGGTGCTGATTTGCCATCAGTGTGGCGATGGTCTTCTGTTGCTCTGAAATCTGAGCTTGCATTTGAGCAATGATTGCCATCAGGTTTGGCTGTTCTGTGCCAGGCTCATTGTTATCTTGAACTGGAGTTCTGTTCCTTGCATTAGGAGCTCGGCCTCTTCTTGCCATCTAATAATGCATAAGGGAACTACTACATCTCTAGGTATAAACTTGTCTTCTTACTTAGTAACCTAATATCCATTCTAGGGATTAAACATGATTCCGTGATACTAAAGTATTAAACATGCTTCCTTGTTCTATGCACATAGGAGTAAGTACTTAAGCATTTCTCTATACTGCAATTAAATAAAGGAGCAATAGAAAAACTGAACTTAAAACTTTCTTACTTGAAGACGGCAAGGTTGATGCTGATGTGTGTGTGATGCTGGAGAATGGGAACTGCTCTGATACCAACTGTAGCGACCCGCCTTCTCTACCTTAGACGGTCCGCTACTTTATCTACTATCTTGACTCTAATGCACGACTAAGAATGCGGAACCTTTTTTTTTCTTTTAAATCCATCTAGGGATGATATTCTAACTCTAATAGTCATGCATGATACAATGGCACACTTCCTTCTGCAATGATACCAGTCGACTGCGATCTGACCAGTCGACTGGTATCGGCCACAGAAAGTTTCTGGGCGCGGCACCAGTCGACTGGCCTCTTGGCAGTCGACTGATGCATCGAACAGAAGCTACTGTTCGATAGGGCAGTCGACTGATACTGAACCAGTCGACTGGCACGCCTGAAAAACCTGAAATTCAGATTCGAATCCATGTTTCAAAAGTCCACCAAACTTATGGTTCCAAGCCATACAAAGACACAACACCATTTCTATACTCTATACTAGTTTCCTAAACATTTTAGCCAATCAAAACAACTTCATAAACTCGAAATTAGAACTTTTGCGGAAGTAAATAAGTTATGAAAATCTATATGAACTTTAAACTAGAGTTTTGTACCAAACTTCACTCCTATGCATTCATAACACCAAAACCCATGTTCTAAACATTTCTAAAGCATTGTGGAATGTGAATGCAACTTTTTAAAGCATTTTTAAGCCATAAAACTTGATTCAAAGGAAAACTGACAATATCTTGGCACATGCATCAAATAGCTCCATCAAGTATCAATATTCAAAACTACTCACACTCATACTCATCCAATGCCATCATAAGGATATGTATGCTAATTAAAATGACATGGAATCTTTATTCATGGTTTTAAGACATGCAAAATATCTAAAACGCAAATACTTGGATAAATGCTATATGATCTAACTTAAACTAAGACTTTATAATAAATGCACTTTAAGCCCTTCCTTCATCTTGTCCCAAGGACCTCTCCAAGGTCAGCCACCACACACACGTCACTCAGCACCGCCTTGTCGCCTTCCTTCAGAATTGCTTGCCTTTACCTTTACCTGCAGCAAGAGGAAATGCAACTAATAAGCATAAAGCTTAGTAAGTACTATCTAGCTCACAAAAATCTCGAAATGTGCAAGCATGCTTTTTAAACAATGTGAAATCACATGAGATACTTTTATGCTTAAAAGAAACACTAAAACAACATGTATAACTCAAGACATGCATACTCAAGCATTAATAAGTCTTAACTTACTTGTTCTTGGCTTAACTTGAAACTTTAGCAATTCTTTAACTTTAATTCTTTCTTTAACTTTTAGAAAACTTTCTTAAACTTTAGAAAACTTTGCTAAAGCATATACTTGAAAATAATATCTCACTTGGATCCACTTAAGACGTAAGTACCATCTTATGCGCGTTCCCTAAAAGGTTGGGGTAGCAAGCCACCAATCCTAATAGAGCAGACCTTGGTCTACCAGGGCCAAGACCTTGGAATTGGACACCTGGATTTCTTTAACGACGCCCTTGGACGCCGGGTACTGGCCTTAGAAAATAAAATACTTACTTTTTTCTTGTCTTGAATGCCTTGGCATTTTAACGAGCACCTTGTGTGCCCAAATCCCTAAGTCTTGACTTTTGGGGATTTCTTAAGCCTTGGCCTTTTCTTTTCTTATCTTTATCTTCTCTTTTCTTTTCTCATAACTTTTCTTAGCCCCTAACCTCATATAGGGTGCTTAATCAAACTTATACAAGCATGGATCAAACTAGGATTACATGCAAAATCATAAACTTTAAGGAAAATTACATTTTAACTTTCTAACGGGAAAAACTTGCGGAAAACCGCCTCTTACTACAGGTGAGCAGTACTTACATTGATATCTTGGACTTACAACCAAAATTGACGTCTAGGGCTCGGGAGAAACTTGAGATCTCGATGAACCGTTCGCGCCTACGCGCTCCTCTCGTCGCGGGGATTCCGAATATTGGAAGCTCTCTCGGAGGAGAGCCTTGGCTGGCGCCCCCTTGGAAGAGGAGAGGGGGTTGGTGTGGTTGGCGTGCGCACAAGAGAGGAGAGGGGAGGGGCGGCGTGAGGCTTGGGCGAGGGTTTAGATGAGAGAAAATAAAATTTCTCTCTTTAACTATCTATTTATACTTAGGGTTATTTAAGTCCAACTTAGAACTTAACTTAATATTTCTCTATTTTCTTTCAGCACACCCCTGCTGGGGCTCCTGGTTAACCCGACCAACTTAAGTCGTTGATCCCATGGGAGGTCTCGGGTTCAAAACTCATTCAGGCAACTTTTTGCCGAAAACTCTATTTCTTTTAGAAAAATACTAAACGGACTCGGAAAATTTCATAAAAATATTCTAAAAATTCCTAAAAATATCTAGAATATTTCTAAACCATTTTTAAATAGTTCTAAGGACTTTAAGAACTTAAAATGGGAATTTCAGGGCATTACAATATTGATCCCTTAACTCTTGCTTTGTTACGCACATTATTCTTTAATTTTCTAAGAACCCTTTCAAAAGGATACATCCATCTGTATTGTACAGGACCCCCAATCTGTGCCTCGCTAGGTAAATGAATAGACAGATGCTCCATTGAATCAAAAAAGCTTGGTGGAAATATTCGCTCAAGCTTATATAGTTTTAACGGAATCTCTGTCTGAAGGCGTAACATATCTGCTACCGTAATAACTCTGGAAGTTAGATTTTTGAAAAAAAAAGGCTTAATTCTGTAAGTGCTTGCCAAATATTATTAGGAAGTAATTCTTGGAAAGCTATTGGAATTAATCTTTGCATGAACACATGACAATCATGACTCTTCATTCCAACCATTTTAAATCTATTCGTATCCACACAACGAGACATATTAGAGGCATATCCATCTGGAAATTTTATGTTTTTCAACCAAGAACACAGTGCTTGCTTACTTTCTTTGTCCAATGTATAACAAGCCTTGGGATATTTACCAGTTGTTTCATTCTGATGCAACTCAGGCCTGCTAACTAATTGTTTCAATTCTTCACGAGATTTTGTTGTATCTTTTGTTTTCCCATGCACATTCAACACAGTATTAATGATGTTATCAAAGAAATTTTTCTCAATATGCATAGCATCCAAATTATGTCGAATGAGTAAATATTTTCAATATGGAAGCTCCCAAAAAATACTTCTTTTCCTCCAACCACATTTGTTGACTCTAACAATATACTTGTTGATATCATCTGAACCATCCTGATATACTAGTAGAAATCCATAACTATCAATTTCATTTAACACTTCTTCGCCTGACATCCCAACTGGAGGTAGCTTCCTAACTACTTCATTCCTTTTGAAATGTTTCTTATTTCTTCTGAATGGATGATCAAGAGGTAAAAATTTCCTATGATTATCACACTAAGAAATCTTTCCACTGCAGGGCAAAAAAATGCATCTGACTGACTCATACAATATGGGCATGCTAACTTTCCAGCTGTGCTCCATCCTGATAACATTGAGTAAGCAGGAAAATCACAATAGTCCATAACAATACTGCATGCATTAAAAAGTTTGACTTTGTAGCAATGACATACGTCTCTGAACCTATATTCCATAAATAATTCAGCTCAGCTATCAAAGGTTGCAAAAATACATATATTTGCCCTTTTGGATTTTGAGGACTTGGAATTAAAACAGTAAGAAACATGAATTCATCTTTCATGCACATCCATGGTGGTAAGTTGTATGGTGTTAAGATAACATGTCATGATGAATATTGTTGTTTATAACTTCCAAATGCACTACAAAAATAACAAGGAATTGCGACGGACTTTTTTAATAGTCCGTCGCAAGTGGCGACTGATATATAGTATCCGTCGCCAAAGTTTGGCGGCAAGTCAAACTCCTGAATATAGTGACGGACATGGTCAAAGTCCGTCGCTATAGCGACGGATAATATAAATTATCCGTCGCTAGATTTAGGCGACGGGTCAAACCCCTCAATATAGTGACGGAATTAGTCAACTCCGTCGCTAATCGGCGACGGACAAGTTAATCCGTCTCTAGTTTTCTTAAAAAGGGCGACGACCCCTTCCCCCGCGGCCACGCGAACCCTAGCTCTATCTCCCCTCCGGCGATTCTGCTCCGGCGAACCCTCCTCCGATCCCAGGTATGCGAATAAGCGACATTTCCCGTATATTCTCATTTGTTTGTGCTTATGCAGCGCCGTCATCTTCTCCGGGCAGCCACGGCTCTTGGCACGGCCGCGCGCGGCCTGCCGCGATCGCGTGCGGCATCGCGCGGCCTCGCGCGGCCTGCCACGACCTCGCGCGGGCAGCCGCGGGCTCCCGTGGGCAAGCGCACCCGGGCGTGGGCCAGCGCGGCCGCGCTCCGCCTGCTGCGGGTGCGCCCCGCCTGCTGCGGCCGGGCGCCGCCTGCTGCGGCCGGGCGCCGCCTGCTGCGGCCGGGCGCCGCCTGCTGCGGCCGGGCGCCGCCTGCTGCGGCCGGGCACCGCCTGCTGCGGCCGGCCGACGCCTGCTGCGGCCGGCGAACCCTGCTACGGCAAGCCACATGAGGGTTAATTAATTAATTAATTAATTAATTAATTAACTGATTAATTGAATAATTAATTAGTTATTTAATTAGTTAAATTATCATTTAATTATTTTAGATAATAATTTCCTTTGTTAAATCATAAATTGTGTAATTAATTGATCAAATATTTGATTTATTTTAGGTTAATTGTGTGGTTAATTAGAATAATTAGATGATTAATTGTTTGTTTAATTAGATTAATTGATTTATTAATTAGATCTTGTTTGATTAATGTTAGATTAATTGTTTGAATAATTAGATTAATTTGTTGATTAATTCTTTGATTACTTAGAATAATTGATTCATTATTTATATCATGTTTGATTAATTAGATGTATTTTGTAGTATAGCATCAATATCAAATTTTAATATGGATCATAATATGTGTGGTTTGATTAAATTGTCTTATCTGAATTTAGATACAATGTATCCGAACAAGGCATGGATGTATAATAGGTTAGACAATGGATTTATCCGTGACGAATTTTTTGCTGGAGTGGAAGAATTTGTTAACTTTGCAAAGTGTCATCTTGAGTGTTTGAATGGCACAGAGTTGAAGTGTCCATGTAATCAACGCAAATGTAGAAATACAGCTTTCTGTGATGAAGATACAGTGAAAACTCATATCGGCAGGTATGGGTTTATTCCAGATTATTACAACTGGTATTGTCATGGAGAGTCGTATGTATATGAATTTGGTGGACCTTCTGTTGCATCATCATCGAACTCAATTGGACCAGAGACATCATATAACCCTGCTGATGCAATGCAATCAATGGTTTACGATGCAATGAATGCTTTTGATCAATCAAATGTAGAACAAGTACCTACTTCTGATATTCAGAAAATGTATGACATGTTAAAGGCTAGTAAAAGAGAATTATGGGAAGGTATTCCTTCTGGTCATTCTCAATTATCTGCTACTACAAGATTATTGAATATGAAGGCAGAACATTATTTCTCAGAACGATGTTATGATGATATATGTCAACTTATGTCAGAGTTGCTTCCAACTGATAAATGCATGACTGATAGTTTCTACAACACTAAAAAACTAATCAGAGACTTGGGTTTGCCAGTTGAGAAGATACATTGTTGTGTCAATAATTGCATGATCTTTTGGAACCAAGATAGTGAATTGATGGAATGCAAAATCTGTAATCATCCTCGTTACAAGCATGGTGTTCGCATGGTAAATCAGAAGAAGAAGAAAAATATTCCTTACAAAGTCATGTATTATTTTCCTTTGACTGTTAGACTCCAACGTTTGTATGCATCAGCAGCAACAGCAAGTCATATGATCTGGCATCAAAACCATGGACATGATGGAGACATTATGTGTCATCCTTGTGATTCCCCTGCATGGAAACATTTAGATTCAACATATTCTTCCTTTGTTATGGAACCACGTAATGTCAGACTTGGACTTTTTGCAGATGGATTTCAGCCATTTGGAAGTTATGGACAACAATATTCATCGTGGCCTGTTATCTTAACATCATACAACTTACCACCATGGATGTGCATGAAAGATGAATTCATGTTTCTTACTGTTTTAATTTCAGATCCTCAAAATCCAAAAGGGCACATAGATGTTTTTTTGCAACCTTTGATAGTTGAACTGAATTATTTATGGAATATAGGTTCAGAGACGTATGACATTGCTACAAAGTTAAACTTTTTAATGCATGCAGCATTGTTATGGACTATTAGTGATTTTCCTGCTTACTCAATGTTATCAGGATGGAGCACAGCTGGAAAGTTAGCATCTCCACATTGTATGAGTCAGTCAGATGCATTTTCTTTGCCCTGCAGTGGCAAGATTTCTTGGTTTGATAATCATCGGAAATTTTTACCTCTTGATCATCCGTTCAGAAGAAATAAGAAATTTTTCAAAAGGAATGAAGTAGTTAGGAAGCTACCTCCAGTTGAGATGTCAAGCGAAGAAGTGTTAAATGAAATTGATAGTTATGGATTTCTACCAGTATATCAGGATGAATCAGATGATATCAACAAGTATATTGTTAGAGTCAACAAATGTGGTTGGAGGAAAAGAAGTATTTTTTGGGAGCTTCCATATTGGAAATATTTATTCATTCGTCATAATTTGGATGTGATGCATATTGAGAAAATTTTCTTTGATAACATCATTAATACTGTCTTAAATGTGCATGGGAAAACAAAAGATACAACAAAATCTCGTAAAGAATTAAAATAATTAGTGAGCAGGCCTGAGTTGCATCAGAATGAAACAACTGGTAAATATCCGAAGGCTTGTTATACATTGGATAAAGAAAGTAAGCAAGCATTGTGTTCTTGGTTGAAAAACATAAAATTCTCAGATGGATATGCCTCTAATATGTCTCGTTGTGTGGATACGAATAGATCTAAAATGGTTGGAATGAAGAGTCATAAGCCTCTAAGATGTGTATTATGCAGATGTTCTTGGTATGATCCAACTCCAAGGACGGGCACAAGGAAACATCGGTTATTCAATTTAGTTGAGGTTAATTCAAGCAAAAGATTCAACAAGTTCGAACCTTTCATTTTTGCGGTGCAAGCTGGCCAAGTATTTTATCTGGAGTACCTAACTAAGAGAAGACGACCTAGTGAATGGCTTGTTGTATGTCAAATGAAACCTAGGTCAACAATTGAAATGCCAAATACGATCACTGTCCAAAACTCCGATGCTTATCAAAATGAAGAAGTGATAATCAACTCCGTGGATTCAGAAATACAATCAGGATCTCAATTACTTATAGATGAGAATGTCTCTTACGAGGAAATTGATGATGGTGAAATATCTAGCACTGAGGAGGTCGATGTATCAACGGATTCAAGCAATGAAAACTTACATGTTAATTTAGTTCCATCAGATTAGGATGAGTTAGATGTATTGAACATTAACTAATCAGAGTTTGTATTAAGATGAGTTGTTAATTTAGATCATTCTGCTTGTATTGAACAGTTTTATACAATGCTTGTTTATCCCTTTGCTAGCTTTATTTACATTGTCTTCATTAGTGTTTATTTCCATTTGCCTCTAATATGTCTCATTTGCATGTTTTACATATTCTGCTTATCTGCCTAAACTTTGTGTATAATCAGGTACCATGGCTGCCCCCCGTGATCAGCAGATTAGACTTACAGTCATCGGTGACAGGTATACCTATTCTTGTTATATATTTTAGATCAAAATTTGTTAATATATCTAATTTTTTTCTACAGTTTTATACCTGATGGCCATCAGGTGTCTTCGTATATTACTAAAAAATTTAAAGAAAGACTGTCCACTTCGACGACATGGGGCCACATTGAGAATGATTTGAAATCATTCTATTACGGGGAGTTTTTAGTAAGTAGTTTATATGTATATTTAATTTGATGTTATAACTTTTTTTTGATACTAACTGTTTTATTTTTTTTTACAGAAAAGGTACACCTGGGAGGAGGGTGCAGAGAAGCAATTCATGAGGACATGGAATGCATACTGCTCCAAATTGTACAGGGACATGGTCTACAAATGGAGAAAGAAGGCTGATAGGCCTACAGAGGTCCCTAAGACTATTTGGGCAGCATAGCGGGCTGTCTGGGATGCCCAGCACTGGCAAGAGAATGCTGCGATTGCTTGAGCCAATCGCAATTCAGAGCTTGCTGGCCCCAGCACGAGATCCACGAAGCACACTGCTGGATCTCGTTCCATTGTCCAGCATGCCATTGATTTGGTAAATAGTTTTTATTTAGGTTATTAAAGACATTTAGTATGTTTTTTTAGATATGTGTAAACATTATATTTTGTGTTTACAAGCTACTGAGCTAGAGAGACCTCCCACTAGTTGGGAGTTATTCAGCAAGACCCACAAGAAAAAAGATGGATCTTTTGTCGATCGTCGCTCCCTAGCAATCAATGTAAGTATATTAATTATATTTTATTTGTTTTGACATATTATATAGACTAAGTAAATTTTTATTTCACAGGAAGCAATGACCACTAGAGTTTCTGAGGCACAGGCGTCTCAGCCTGCTGCAGAGGGGGAGGATGCACAGCCTCTTTCCACCGACGATGTGAATCGGATTTATTTTGATGTCGTCGGTGGGAAGAGGAAGACCGCCTGCTACGGCCTGGACTCTCAGGCAAAGGTTACATATGATCAGATGAGAGCTCCAGGGGTTAGGGGGCGTCCACCATCCTCCTCCTCTACCTCTAGTGAGGTTCGTCGTTTGCGAGAGGAAAATGAAGCCCTGCGGACTCGACTCACGTCGATAGAGTCGACGTGTGCCGGGAGGGACGCAGAATGGGCTAAGACGAGCCCAGAGTGGGCTCAGAGGGATGCAGAGTGGGCTAAGAGGGACGCAGAGAGGGATGTTGAGTTGAGAGATTTGCGGGCTCGCCAAGCACACACTGAGGAGATAGTACGTCACATGCGAGCTTTTGCAGCGACCCTTACGCCAATGACACAGATGCCAGCCCTTCCCGCCCCTCGTTTTGAGGCTCCAGATACACAGATGTCAGCCGCTCCCGCTCCCGCCCATCGTTTTGAGTCTCAGGAGACAGAGGATCCTGAGCATCCCACAGAGGAGTAGAGATATTATAGTGGTATGATCAATTTTTCACCTAATTTTTTTTCATTAACAATGTATTAAGTTATTATATTCATAATGATTGTTTTCTTATTACTCCATTTATGTTTACAGATTACACATTATCATAGTTGAATTCAAATTTCTTCTCTTGCTTGAAAGGTATGAATATTTGATATTATTCCTTTATTGTTTCTTATTTGTTATTTTTCATTTACATATTTAATATTATTAGAGTCATCATTATTTGTTAATTTTCTTCTATTAGAGTTATCTTCTATTACATATGCTTACTTCATTTGTTATTTCTTATTAGTATCAATTCAGATTTCTTTCTTTATTGGATTGCTTTCTTATTGTTTTTTCTTCTATTGTGCAGGAATATTTTTCCTTTCCATTCATTATTCACTCTGATATTCATGTACGTAATGATTTTCTACTAAACTCTCATTTTTGATGTATATTATTTTTTTATTTACTTTGACATATGTTTACTTTCTTTTGATATATACATTTGGATATTTACTCTTGTTTGGATTGGATTAACCATTGGAAACTTTGGATTGTATAAGTTTACTCTTGTTTCAAAGTTTGGATTGTATATGTTTGGAAATTAAACTTTGGATTGAATAGTGGATTCAAATTGAAAGTTTCAATGTCTAGATGGATTGG
Organism: Boesenbergia rotunda; assembly: GCA_024364735.1. NCBI lineage: Eukaryota > Viridiplantae > Streptophyta > Magnoliopsida > Zingiberales > Zingiberaceae > Boesenbergia > Boesenbergia rotunda. The sequence goes on along the minus strand of JAGFNQ010004897.1, from coordinate 445,808 downwards.
ATTGGATTCGAAATGTAAGTTTGGATTTGGAAATGAATGTTTGGATTGGATTGGATTGGATTGGATTCGAAATGTAAGTTTGGATTGTTGTGAATGTCTAGATGTTGAAATATATATTTCTATTTGATATTTGCTTGGATATTTGTATATGTTATTGATGTATACATGGGAAGTGGAAGAAATAGATTGTGGCTGGCAAAATTTTCCAGGTTTAGCGATGTACATTTTTAAAAATCCGTCGCAAATAGCGACAGATTATTGACTTTTCTATCGCTATAACGATCGATTAGCGACGGATTTTGACTGAATCTGTCGCTAGTATGATATATTAGCGACGGACTTTAACCATGTTCGTCGCTATCCCAAATGATTGGCGACGGATCTTTGACCATCCGTCGCTACTATTTCCCGGGCCACGTCGCCCCGTTTTCTCGATGTTTGAGACGGGTTATATCTCCGTCGCTAAGATAGCGACGGAGAGAAAAAATGTTCGTCGCTACGATAGCGACGGAAAGAAAATGTTCGTCGCTACGATAGCGACGGAAAGAAAATGTCCGTCGCTACTATAGCTCTGCGACGGGATTTCAGCCGACAATGCTAACACCGTCGCTATTAGTGTTTAGCGACGGAATCCATCGCTATTACTGGTTATTTTTGTAGTGATGGCTGAAATCCATCTGCAGAAAGTCCAAGTCTGACATTACGTGGTTCCATAGCAAAGGAAGAAAATGTTGAATCTAAATGTTTCCATGTAGGGGAATCACAAGGATGACACATAATGTCTCCATCATGTCCATGGTTTCGATGTCAGATCATATGACTTGTTGTTGCTGTTGATGCATACAAACGTTGGAGTCTAGCAGTCAAAGGAAAGTAATGCATGACTTTGTAGGGAATATTTTTCTTCTTCTGATTTACCATGCGAGCACCATGCTAGTAACGAGGATGATTACAGATTTTGCATTCCATCAACTGACTATCTTCATTCCAATAGATCATGCAATTATTGACACAACAATGTATCTTCTCAATTGGCAAACCTAAGTCTCTGATTAATTTTTTAGTGTTGTAGAAACTATCAGTCATGCAGTTATCAGTTAGAAGCAACTCTGACATAAGTTGACATATATCATCATAACATCGTTCTGAAAAATGATGTTATGCCTTCATATTCAATAATCTTGTAGTAGCAGATAATTGAGAATGACCAGAAGGAATACCTTCCCATAATTCTCTTTCACTAGCCTTTAACATGTTATATATTTTCTAAACATCAGAAGTAAGTACTTGTTCTACATTTGATTGATCAAAAGCATTCATTGCATCGTAAACCATTGATTGCATTGCATCAGCAGGGTTATATGATGTCTCTGGTCCAATTGAGTTCGTTGATAATGCAACAGAAGGTCCACCAAATTCATATACATACGGCTCTCCATGACAATACCAGTTGTAATAGTCTGGAACAAACCCATACCTGGCGATATGAGTTTTCACTGTGTCTTCATCACGAAAAGCTGTATTTCTATATTTGTGTTGATTACATGGACACTTCAACTCTGTGTCATTCAAACACTCAGGATGGCACTTTGCAATGTTCACAAATTCTTCCACTCCAGCAAAAAATTCCTCACGGATAAATCCATTATCTAACCTATTATACATCCATGTCTTGTTCGGATACATTGTATCTGAATTCAGATAAGACAATTTAATCAAACCACACATATTATGATCCATATTAAAATTTGATATTGATGTTATACTAAGAAATTAATCAAACATGATCTAATTAATGAATCAATTAATCTAATTAATCAAACAGTTAATCAACTAATTAATCTAATTATTCAAACATGATCTAATTAATAAATCAATTAATCTAATTAATCAAACTATTAATCTAATTATTCAAACATGATCTAATTAATGAATCAATTAATCTAATTAATCAAACAATTAATCAACCAATTAATCTAATGATTCAAACAATTAATCTAAAATTAATCAAACATGATCTAATTAATGAATCAATTAATCTAACTAATCAAACAATTAATCATCTTAATAATCTAATTATTCAAACAATTAATCTAAAATTAATCAAACAATTGATCAATTAATTACACAATTAATGAATTAACAAAGGAATTAATAACTAAATTAATTAATTGATTAATTAATTTATTAATTAAATAATAATTTAATTAATAAAGGCGAGGGCCGCAGCAAGCGGCGCGCGGCCGCAGTAGGCCGCGAGCGGCCGCAGGAGGCCGCGGGTGGCCGCATGAGGCCGCGCGCGGCCGTGCCAAGCCCTGACAAGTCGCGATCGCGCCCGCCAGGCCGGAGAAGACCACGCCACCGCGGAAGAACAAACCAACGACGAAAATACGGCAAAAGTGGCTTAGCGCGCGTACCTGGGATCGGAGGAGGGTTCGCCGAAGGAGAATCGCCGAGATCGTCGGAGAGGGGAGAGCTAGGGCTTTGACCGATCGCGTGGTCGCAGGGGGGACCGGTCGCATTTTTAACCTATTATTGCGATGGAATTAACTTGTCCGTCGCTGATTAGCAACCGACTAGTTAATTCCGTCGCTATAGCGACGACTTTGACCAAGTCCGTCGTTATATTTAGGGGTTTGACCTAACACTCAAATCTAGCGACGGATATTATCTATCCGTCGCTTAATAGCGACGGACAATAAAAATAGTCCGTCGCTATTCGCTATTATTTTTGTAAAAAATTAAATATTATCAGTCAAATCTAATTTTGTTCCTAAAATAATAAATATTATCAACTAAATTTAATTTTGGCCGGTAGAAAATTACAAAATAGATTTGTTTAGTAAAAAAATTAAACATTATCGGTTAAATTTGATTTTAGGTAGTAAAAAATTATACATTATAGGTCAAATTTAACTTTGGTCGGTAAAAAAAATTAAAATGATCCACTAAAATAAATTTTGGCCCACCAATTTAGACGGAAAATTTTCGCCAAGAAGATCAACTTTTCTCATAGTGTACTAATCCCAACTAGGTCAGGCTCTAACCTAAAAAATGAGATTTCCCTTGACCATTTTAGGGCAACATGAGTATGTCTTGGAATGACTTAGGGACTAAATCTGCACCAACCAACCCTAGGCACCACTATATCTATAATACAATCGAAATTCTTGTGTATGCTACAACATAATTCATGTAAATTTGTTTGTGATTATATATTTTTTGATATTGCTCTAATTTTAATAAATTATCGAAAGACTAGCTCAAATGAGTATTGATTATCAAGCATGAAGCTTAAAGGAATTGTCATTGTTGAGAGGTTGACTTTAATTCAGAATTTATTCGTGTAGACCGCATCATCATCCATCCACTTCAAGCTAACTTTTATCGCTATCTCTTTTCTTTCAAGTTTGTGTTGTTCTTCATTTGATCTATACTTTACTTTCCTATGAGATCATTAAGTGTTCTTTACTTAACATTCTCCATGAGATGTTCTTTTCCATCATCTTATATAATTATAAATCTGGACTATGAGTTCGTAAGTCGTTGTCAAGTTTCTTTTTCTAGGGTCATCATTTTAGCTGGCCTACTATGTACCAAATTGATTTATGAGATTAAGATTCAGCCTTCATCCTTCTATATCCTTCCATGCCTATCTCAACCCCTTGGTGCACTAATTTGTTATGATCAAAGCATAATAAATAAGATGACTCATCCACAATAAATGAGAGTGACATTTGGTTCGAACCTGACTATACTATGTAAAAATTAAAATTATTATTATTATTCCACACCCCCCCCCCCTTTCCCCGACAAGGTGTCATGAGCAAACCCTCCGATCCAATGATATATCAGACGTCTAAAGTTTGAAATTCAGATATGACATATATATTATGGAGGATTTTTCTCCTTAATGGATAGCGAACTCGAGAACACTGGCTATTAGAGGATGAATATTCTAGTGGCCGATGGAAATTTTTTATGCGATCAAATTGATCATCTTGAAGATTAATCATGACATTAACATGTGCACAAGAAAAATAGATGTGAGCAAAGTTGATCAATAGTTATTAGTGAAGCATATGCCTACCTATAGTCTATATTTTTAAAATTACAATAAATAGTGTCTCGTTATCACTCTTAAATATTAATTTTTTTGTATGCACACCGCATTTGTGAAATGATGAAACATGATGATAAGTATAGGTAGCATAGCTATAGGGTTCCAAGGTCGACATTCTTGTCCTAAATGTTGATCTATCCTTCTTCCTTTTATGAATGCAATAGTAATTTTCACATACATTTGTAGTTATAAAGGGGCCCTCTATAGAATTAACATTCATCCTAATTAGAAAGTTTGATGTGTACATAGAAATTGACCATAATTAAAACTTTTATTTTACAATTTATATGCTTATCGTATGTACATTTTTAAATGATGAAAAATTACTTGGTAAGCGAGTTAGGTAGATAAAGTAGATTTATAATATTAAATTTTTGTCATTGGGATCACCAATTGAAGTTAGTTACGTAATAGATGTGGCTTTGCAACTAGAGGAACTTCATGCTAATAACGCTCAAGGATTTTCATAAACTTGGATCAAGTTTGAAGGATTAACAAATACCTTGTACAATTCAAATGCGGTTCATAGTTGATGAGCACAAAAGTCACCTTCGAATGCGACGGCGATGACAAATTAAAAGTCAGACGTTGACATGTAGTTAGTTGCATTTTCGAAAAAAATAATCGCGTTTGGTAAAGACTTTGCCAGTGAACTTTCAATGCCTTGTTAATTCTACTGCGAGGCACGACTTTTGCTCGCTGAGCCAATGGCAATGGACGCAGCTCGTACTATACTTAACGTAATTTCTCTTCTTTCTAAATCATTATTAATTCATAACAGGAAAAAGTAATTAAAAGCTATTAATTTATTTCTTTTTTTCATTGGTCTATCTATAGACCGTGGCCACACTCTATGAAACCTCAATTTCATGTACAATATTGAATGCTCAGGAATCAATACTTTAGCACACGGTTTTTTGTCTTAATTTGTTTGCTTGCTCTAGCTTCTCATTTTGTACTTGGATTGTCACCAAGGTTATGGTGTAGTGACAGAATGCTTAGTCATTATTTTAGATATTCATGATTTTATCCTTAGCTATGACGTATTTGTAAGAATTTTTTATTTAAATGGAAAGGGAACCCTGAGACGCTGAACTTCTAGACCATCCACTACGAGCACTTCCTGATTTACCCTGACGGCAAGTAGAAAATTTTCGTCAGGTCAGGTCAATCGTCTGAAATTGAAAAAACTTTGTTAATTATTTTCTGCTTAATTAAATTGGAAGAATTTGCGAGACCCCGAAAAAGAAAAATTATATATCATATTATTGTGATTTTCTTCAGTGACATAATTTCCAGACAAATCATCATTTAGTTGGAGAGTAGGAACGCTAGCTGATTATATTATATTAAGGAAAAGGATGCAACAATTTTTATTGATAATATTATCGGCGATTATATGATCTTTTATTTTTATATATATATATATATATATAGACACACGGTGATGGATCACGTGCCACGTATCCTTTGATTGTTCGATTGACTGATTGATTGCGGCTTGTGATGAATGGTTTTTCACTTTGAGAAGTCAATTTTGATGCCGCCCACCGACGCCTTCCCTTTCCCTGCCCTCGGCACGATCGTCACCAGCACGCTCTCGTCGTCCTCCGCCCCGATGTCCTCCAGAAGGTCCGTGATCCCGAGGCGAAGCCCCGTCCTCAGCTTCTTCTCGTTCTTCCGGTGCTTGTGCTTGTGAGGCACGTTCACGAAGCTTCCGGCGAACTCACTCTCGCCGGGAGTCAACCCCTCCGTCCCCTCGAGAGCGTTCACGAACACGTCGAACTTGATGAAGAAGTCGCGGTCGTACTCGATGCCCTCCAACACCAGCACCTCCTCCTCCGCTTCCTTCTCCGCCCCGCTCCTCGACACTTTCGGCCGCTTCACTGTGAAGCTCACCGGCGAGTTAAGCACCACCGGGAACCTCGCCGCCTCCGCGGTAGAAGCCCTCGGTCTCCCCATCCGCTGAGGCCCTGCGGCCGCTCTCTTTGCCGGCGTCGGCCGCGACTTCAGCCACGGGATCGCCACGTCCTGGTACGTGTAACGCAGCCGCTCCGTCTCCAGGCAGTCCTTCACCGTGACGCGGATAAGGTCCGCGTTCTCGTCGTAGAAGAGGAAGCTGGCGTTGAGCCAGTCCTTGTCGTCGAAGTCGCGGTGCCGGCCACCGAGCTTCTTCCACAGGTACCACACGCGGTCGACGTTGCCGTGGTGCGCGAAGAAGATGGGGTCCCGCGCCGCCGAGTAGAAATTGCCCATGTCCTCCCCGTTCGGCTGCGTCGAGTCGCCTGTCCAGACGTGCACCGGCCCGTGCGGGATTCTCTCCAGCGTCCCGGCGCCAGGGCTGGGCTCGTCGCCAGCGCGGTACGGCGAGCCCATGAACAGCAACGGCGTCTTGCCGCCGGAGACCACCTGGCGGTACATGATCTTGAGGTTGTGGTCGACTTGCTGTGGGTAGGGCAAGCCAGGGTCGACACCGTTGAAGTCGAGATCGATGAGGGCAGGCGGCTGGTGCCGGGCGTCGCGTAACTTGTCATAGAGCGAGGAAGACTTTTTAGTGTAGATGGAGGGCATCTGGATCCCTCCCGGCGCGTCCCAGTTCCAGAAGGGAAGTGCGAAGGTCTCGTCGCCGATGAGTTTCCCTGCGAATCGAATCAAAAACAGTGAAGATTAATCATCGTATAAATAAATCAATAAATAGGAGTATATATATATATATATATATATATATACATACCAAGGATCCTCTCGTGGAAGTAGAGGTAGAAGCGGTGCCACGGCAGGAAGAGCCAGGAATTGTGAACTTGGATCTCCAGGTCGGGGAAGCCGATCTGGTCGTAGGCACCGTCGCAGTAAGCGCAGTGGATGTTCGCCTGCTGCGTGAAGTTGCGAGGGTCGTCGGCCGGCAGCGCTCTCATGAGTTCGACGGCCTTGGTGTACTTGGCCAGGTAGTCGGCGTCGACCTGGTGGGCGGCGGGGCGGACTCGGAGGGGCGACGACTGCGGCGGGAGCTTGAAGTCCCTTATGGTGCTGGAGTATGGAGGGCAGCAGTCGACGACAGGGACGCCATTGGGCAAGTCGGCGGGCCCGCACTGGGAGAGATCCGGCGCCGTGATCGGGCTGCCAAAGGCCGGTTTGCTGCCGACCCCAAATCCTCCGACGGCCGCGGCGGCGCCGCAGAGACCGAGGAGGACGTCGCGGCGGTCGAGCGTGGGGTTGTGCTCATCATCGCTAGATTTGCATGCGATCTTGGAACACCGACGTCGCCTAATTATGAAAGCAGGGCTTTTGGCGGGGAAGGCGCATGCAAAGGAGTTGTTAATGGTGGTCGTATTTGGAATATTGCATGGAATAACAAGGCTAACCATTGTATTTATATAAATATTAACTGCACCAGATTATTTGATATCTTAATCAATAATCACATACATAAATATAGGATTTTGTAGGACGAGGTGAGATCGTCATGGGCGATTTATATAGAACGTGTGAAGTGCAAATTGTCGTTCATAAATCACGTGTGCAAATTAATACACTTAGGGTTACGTGTGGTACATTGTCTTTGAACAATATATGGTTTTACTAGATTCACTCTAAAAAATAATAATAATGAAAGATCATAAAGTCAGATATCTGGATATGTCTTAGATCAGCGAAGGTCCTTTAAATATAATTAATTTTCATCAACATTGTTGGTCTCCAAGTACTAAGGTCTTTTTAATAAATTAAACCTTAGAAAATAAATAGGTTCTTTGTTACCAATCACCAAAGCTAGTGTTCATTTATAATTTTAAATAATTGAATTTGGAATTAAAATATAGTATCTATTAACATTTTATTCAATTTATATCATTACAAAGCTAATATTGACTACCCATACTATATTCGGTAATTTACCAAAAGGCGTATCCAACTATTCGTAATTACCGAAAGGAGTACCATGGTTTCTATTATACTAAAGGGCACATCCCATATAGTGAAGTTACTTTTATACCCCTCCCGCCAAAGAATAGCTTTATCAAAAACATTTTCGAGACAACCGAACCACTTTATCAATAAAATATTAATTTATGGTTCGGATGGGTAGCAGTCGAATTTTTCTCAGCCAATATATATATTACTAATTTGCACAAGTCGAATGATCATGAAGGTACGTATATATTGCTTCCTTGCACAACTCAATTCATCACCAAAGCACCTGAGGAAAATAGGTTGTCGTAGGAGAAAAAGGAAACAACAGATTGGTAACTAAGAGAAATAGGAATGTACGTATGATTGTCATCTTTGATATGGTATCAGATATAGTTTTAATCAAGATAAACTCTTTCTACTATTTTTATGTTTGGAGGAGGCTTAGGGTGATATGCATTACATGATATCAGGCCCTGGGAGTGCATGATCTCATTAGATTTCAGACAATAGAAGAGGCTGAAAAATTTTGTTTCAGGCCCTCGGAAATAATTTATTTCAGGCCCTCGGAGGAACTGAAATAAAAGGAATTCAGGCCCTCCCAGGGCCTGGCCTGAATTTCTTTTATTTCAGGGCCAGGGAGGGGCTGAAATCAAATGATTTCAGGCCCGCCCTGGGCCTAAAATGTAATGATTCAGGCCCGGAGTGGGCCTGAAATCAAATGATTTCAGGCCCTGGTAGGGCCTGAAATCAAATCCCTTGGCCTGAAATCAAATGATTTCAGGCCCTCAGGGGCTCCTAGGACCTTTATTATCAATTTCAAAGTTTAATAAAGTTAATTGTAATTTTTTTCAGGGATGATAATGTTGTTGACGAAATTCTCTCTGAGATATGGAATACTCTTGATGATAATGTAGTCACGGGGAAAGGATTAGAAATAGCTGTAACGCCCCGAAATTCCCATTTTAAGTTCTTAAAGTCCTTAGAACTATTTAAAAATGGTTTAGAAATATTCTAGATATTTTTAGGAATTTTTAGAATATTTTTATGGAATTTTCCGAGTCCGTTTAGTATTTTTACTAAAAGAAATAGAGTTTTCGGCAAAAAGTTGCCTGGACGAGTTTTGAACCCGAGACCTCCCATGGGATCAACGACTTAAGTTGGTCAGGTTAACCAGGAGCCCCAGCAGGGGTGTGCTGAAAGAAAATAGCGAAATATTAAGTTAAGTTATAAGTTGGACTTAAATAACCCTAAGTATAAATAGATAATTAAAGAGAAAAAATTTATTTTCTCTCAACCTAAACTCTCTCCTCACCATCCGCCGACCCCTCTCCCCCTCTTGTGCGCACGCCCACACCAAGCCAAGCTTAGGGCCTTCCTCCGGTGGCCGGCCAAGGCTCTCCTCCGAGAGATCTTCCAATATTCGGAATCCCCGCGACGAGAGGAACGCGTGAGCGCGAAGAAATCTCCGAGACTCCGAGTTTCTCCGGAACCTCCGACGCCGTTCTTGGTTGTAAGTCCAAGATATCAAGGTAAGTACTGCTCACCTGCAGTAAGAGGCGGTTTTCCGCAAGTTTTTCCCGTTAGAAAGTTAAAGATGCAATTTTCCTTTAGTTTATGATTTTGCATGTAACCCTAGTTTAATCCATGCTTGTATAAGTTTGATTAAGCACCCTATATGAGGTTAGGGGCTAAGAAAAGTATGAGAAAAGAAAAGAAAAGATAAAGATAAGAAAAGAAAAGGCCAAGGCCTTAAGAAATCCCCAAAAGTCAAGACTTAGGGATTTGGGCACACAAGGTGCTCGATAAAATGCCAAGGCATTCAAGATAAGAAAAGTAAGTATTTTATTTTCTAAGGCCAGTACCCGGCGTCCAAGGGTGTCGTTAAAGAAATCCAGGTGTCCAATTCCAAGGTCTTGGCCCTGGTAGACCAAAGTCTGCTCTATTAGGATTGATGGCTCGCTACCCCAACCTTTTAGGGAACGCGCATAAGATGGTACTTACGTCTTAAGTCGATCCAAGTGAGATATTATTTTCAAGTATATGCTTTAGCAAAGTTTTTCTAAAGTTTAAGAAAGTTTTCTAAAAGTTAAAGAAAGATTTAAAAGTCAAAGAATTGCTAAAGTTTCAAGTTAAGCCAAGAACAAGTAAGTTAAGACTTATTAGTGCTTTAGTATGCATGTCTTGAGTTATACATGTTGTTTTAGTGTTTCTTTTAAGCATAAAAGTATCTCATGTGATTTCACATTGTTTTAAAAAGCATGCTTGCACATTTCGAGATTTTGTGAGCTAGATAGTACTTACTAAGCTTTTGCTTATTAGTTGCATTTCCTCTTGCTGCAGGTAAAGGTAAAGGCAAGCAATTCTGAAGGAAGGCGACAAGGCGGTGCTGAGTGACGTGTGTGTGGTGGCTGACCTTGGAGAGGTCCTTGGGACAAGATGAGTAAAAGACTCAAAGTGTATTTATTATAAAGTCTTAGTTTAAGTTAGATCATATAGCATTTATCCAAGTAATTGCGTTTTAGATATTTTGCATGTCTTAAAACCATGAGTAAAGATTCCATGTCATTTTAATTAGCATACATATCCTTATGATGGCATTGGATGAGTATGAGTGTGAGTAGTTTTGAATATTGATACTTGATGGAGCTATTTGATGCATATGCCAAGATATTGAGAGTTTCCCTTTGAATCAAGTTATTATTGCTATAAATATGCTTAGAAAAGTTGCATTACATCCCAAAATGCTTTAGTGAGGTGTAGAACATGTGTTTTGGTATTATGAATGTATAGGAGTTAAGTTTGGTACAAAACTTTAGTTAAAAGTTCATATAGATTTTCATAACTTAATTATTTCCGCAAAAGTTCTAATTTCGAGTTTATGAAGTTGTTTTGATTGGCTAAAATGTTTGGGAAACTAGTATGGAGTATAGAAATGGTGTTGTGTCTTTGTATGGCTTGAAACTATATGTTTTGTGGACTTTTGAAACAAAGTTCGAATCTGAATTTCAGGTTTTTCAGGCGTGCTAGTCGACTAGTTCAGTATCAGTCGACTGCCCTATCGAACAGTAGCTTCTGTTCGATGCATCAGTCGACTGCCAAGAGGCCAGTCGACTGGTGCCGCGCCCAGAAACTTTCTGTGGCCGATACCAGTCGACTGGTTAGATCGCAGTCGACTGGCATTGCAGAGAAGTTCTATAGATGAAAAGAAGTGTGCCATTGTATCATGCATGACTATTAGAGTTAGAATATCATCCCTAGATGGATTTAAAAGAAAAATAAAGAAGTTCCGCATTCTTAGTCGTGCAGTAGAGTCAAGATAGTAGATAAAGTAGCGGACCGTCTAAGGTAGAGAAGGCGGGTCGCTACAATAGCTAGCTAGTAATAATATTCCATTATCTTCCCAGTATGGTGATAATAACATTATAAGGAATTTGGCAATTGATCTAAATGAAGAAGCAAATAATATAGAAGATGAGGGTTTGAATTCTTCTACAAGAGTAGTTGAAATCTTTCAGCCAACCTAGAGTGGGGAGGAAGAAATTGAAATCCGGAATGCAGAAGAGTTTGTACCTAGTACAAGTGTACTAGAATTCCAAGCTGATGATATGCAGATTGAGCAATATGAATTCCCCCCAGATCAGTACAGTGACTTAGAGGAGGAGTTTCCATTAGCTGAAGATCCATATATTTTGAATTCTCGATTACTTTCTGGGCCAATTCGAGAGCTAGAGGCAAGAGATGAGCATGAATTTTTTGTGGGGCAGATATTTCCATCTAGAGAAGAATTCAAGAATGCACTTGTTAAACATGCGATGGTTAAGCATATGAGATATAACCCAGTTGACACCCGGAAAAACAGAGTTAAAGCAGTGTGTTTTAACCAACCATGTACATGGAGAGTAGTAGGAAGGGGGGAAGTAGAGTTCACTGTTACAAAATATATAAAGGAACACCAATGTCGAAGTGTTAGAGAAAGTGTTGATAATCATGCATGCTCTTCATCATTTGTTGCTTCTTTTGTTGAAGAGCAATTTCTTCATAATGAACAATACAAACCAAGTATGATTATTTCAGATATTAAAGCTAGATTTGGAGTGACGATATCATACAGAAAAGCATACATAGCTAGGGAGAAAGCATTGAAAAAGGTTGTTGGAGATTATGATGAGGCATACAGAGATCTCCCACAATATCTGCGTGAGTTAAGAGCTAGAGATCCTGAAACTTATGTGGCACTATGCACGAATAGTGACAATCAGTTCCAGAGGTGTTTTTGGGCTTTTGGTGCTTGCCGAAGGGTGTTCAGGTCTTATTTGCGTAGCCTTATCGGAATTGATGCGACACACCTAAGAGGAAAGTATCCAGGAGTATTGTTGATTGCTACGGTGATTGATGGTAATGACAATGTTCTCCCAGTTGCCTTTGCAATAGCTGAAGTAGAATGTGGGTCTGCTTGGGAGTGGTTTTTGGAGCATACAAAGAGGTTCTTTGCTGTTGATGATCACTCACCATAGTATCAGATAGACATCGGGACATTATATCAGCAGTCAGAAAAGTATTCACAAACGCGCATCATGCTTTTTGTTGCCACCACATGTCTTGTAATATGGTAACTGATACTGGAAGTAGAGCTGGTGTAGGTTTGTTTTGGGCAGCAGCACGAGCCAACACAACACTCCAATATGATATGATAATGCAGACAATGCTTGAAAAACATCCAGATGCTCATAAGTGGCTTCAGAACATTGACCCTAAAAGGTGGGCAAATGCACACTTTACTGGGAGAATGTACAGAATGCTTACCACGAATTGTGTAGAGAGCTTGAATGCTTTGTTTAAGTCTACACGTGAGCTTCCCATAAATAGGTTAATTGATAATACAAGAAGAAAGGTAGCTCAATGGTTCTATAACCGTAGAGAGGAAGTCTCCAAATGGCATGTTGCTTTGACACCTTATGCTACAAAAGAAATGGAATCAAGGAGAGAGAAAGCTAGAGCTTATAAGGTTCACCCTTACTCTCAATCAGAAATGGAGGTAGAAACATGGGGCACTTCATACATTGTTGATTTGGAAAAAAAGTTTTGTCATTGTGGGGAGTTTCAAATTTCAGGACTCCCTTGCTCACATGCTATAGCTGTAATAATTCACAGGAACATCGATACACTCCGATATTGTGAGCATTATTTTTATTCTGAAACTTGGAAGTGGGTTTACATGGATCGTATTTACCCTTGTAGAAGCAAGCAGTTTTGGCCTAGTGGAGTAAACAACATTACAGTTCGATGTCCCCGTAGCCTTGAGCCTGGTAGACGAAAGAAGGCACGGATTGAGTCAAGACACAATGGAAAGGTGAAACTTAAATGCAGCCGGTGCAAACAACTTGGCCATAATAAAAGGACATGTAGAATGTCACCAGTTCCAAGGTCTTGAGTTAATTGGTTTATGTATTGCATATAGGTTTTCTGATGGAAGTGTTTATTTTGTAAGGAGGATAACTGAATGTATAGTATTCTTTAAAAAAACTAGTTGTTAATATTGTGACTTATAGAAGTATTTCAATATTATGATACATTTTACCTTGTGTCCAATCAATATAAGCAGAATATATCATAATTGAAGTCGTATCATTTGTAAACCCAAAATAATGTTATTTCAGGAACTTGAAGTCGTGAAGTCCTATGTTTTCTGAATATCTGTTGTTTAACCCCCTCTGATTTTTGCTTTGTTGAATCATTGTTGTGTGCCAACTGATACTGTATCAACACAGTTTTAGATAATCATTAGGACTATGTTTGGAGACGAAAAATAGCATATCCTAGCTAAAATACCAATAATTAGGTAAAGTCTGACTACTGAAAATGAGGTTTGAAAAACCCAAATATGCTAGGTCCATCATACAAACCTCCTGATGTGCCAAATTCTGATAATATGAGGTCTTGATGTGAATGAAATTCAATTGTGGTATGTAATGTGTATTTAGGTACTCTCCTTCTTGTTTATCTTTTAAAAATGTGGGCACAACATGTTCATTTATTTAAAAGATTGGCGTATAAATATTTAATCATACTGTAAATAATTTTTTTGCAACCAAAGGCGTGGGCCTGAAACAATATGTTTCAGGCCCAGCTTGGGCCTGAAATGATAGCATTTCAGGCCCGGTGTGGGCCTGAAATAAATCATTTCAGGCCCATGCTGGGCCTGAAATAATGTCATTTCAGTCCCAGATAGGGCCTGAAATAATATCATTTCAAGCCCATCTTGGGCCTGAAATACTAGCATTTCAGGCCCAGTGTGGGCCTGAAATAAATCATTTCAGGCCCACTCTGGGCCTGAAATAATGTCATTTCAGGCCCACCGTGGGCCTGAAATCAAAATAGGTCCCTAAAAATTACTGATATTATCGACAACAATTACAGTTTAAAGATTAGAGATTACAAAAAAATAAGGATCGAAAGAAATGCTCCATTGATTTCAATATCAATTACATACATTATAACTACAAATATACAATGTTGTACACTTACATATATGGATTGTAGCAACAAAAAAAAATTACAGATTTTGCTTCCAGAACTTGTCTCTCATTTTTTTGTATCCCACCTGAAAATGATAAGGTTTCATTTATTTTTGGCTAAAATTGGTAGATCGTTGAAAGACCATACTTTCAGCAAACCGCATGATGAAGAAAGCACAATCCAACCTGAAGCAAGCATTATGAGTCAGTGTTGTTAGCATATAAATTCAAGATGTGACAGAATATTCTATATTTACCTACAAGATGTGACAGAATAGATCATTTGACACACAACAGGGCAGTAACTGGCACACAACAGTGCATTATCAGTTATTATATCTGACCGTATCACTTGGCACACAACAGTGCAGCAACAGGATTTGAATAAACATCACCCAATTGTTTTGTTTTTGTTGACAATATATTATATAGAATAACAACATCTACATAATCATAACAACATCCACATAATGAGATTTTTCCATACAAATGGAGGTCAATCGACAGCAATGGATTTTTACATCACCAATACAGCATTCAGATTATCTCAAGTTTTACAAAACATGTCCCTCAAAATATTAAGTGTCAGCTCAAATCTGATTCTACTCATGTCTCCTTGTTTGAAATCCATCTTCTCATCGAACTAGTTGTTAATGTTGTGACTTATAGAAGTATTTCAATATTATGATACATTTTACCTTGTGACCAATCAATATAAGCAGAATATATCATAATTGAAGTCGTATCATTTGTAAACCCAAAATAATGTTATTTCAGGAACTTGAAGTCGTGAAGTCCTATGTTTTCTGAATATCTGTTGTTTAACCCCATCTGATTTTTGCTTTGTTGAATCATTGTTGTGTGCCAACTGATACTGTATCAACACAGTTTTAGATAATCATTAGGACTATGTTTGGAGACGAAAAATAGCATATCCTAGCTAAAATACCAATAATTAGGTAAAGTCTGACTACTGAAAATGAGGTTTGAAAAACCCAAATATGCTAGGTCCATCATACAAACCTCTTGATGTGCCAAATTCTGATAATATGAGGTCTTGATGTGAATGGAATTCAATTGTGGTATGCAATGTGTATTTAGGTACTCTCCTTCTTGTTTATCTTTTAAAAATGTGGGCACAACATGTTCATTTATTTAAAAGATTGGCGTATAAATATTTAATCATACTGTAAATAATTTTTTTGCAACCAGAGGCGTGGGCCTGAAACAATATGTTTCAGGCCCAGCTTGGGCCTGAAATGATAGCATTTCAGGCCCGGTGTGGGCCTGAAATAAATCATTTCAGGCCCACGCTGGGCCTGAAATAAATCATTTCAGGCCCAAGCTGGGCCTGAAATAATGTCATTTCAGTCCCAGATAGGGCCTGAAATAATATCATTTCAGGCCCATCTTGGGACTGAAATACTAGCATTTCAGGCCCAGTGTGGGCCTGAAATAAATCATTTCAGGCCCACTCTGGGCCTGAAATCAAAATAGGTCCCTAAAAAATTACTGATATTATCGACAATAATTACAGTTTAAAGATTAGAGATTACAAAAAAATAAGGATCGAAAGAAATGCTCCATTGATTTCAATATCAATTACATACATTATAACTACAAATATACAATGTTGTACACTTACATATATGGATTGTAGCAACAAAAAAAAATTACAGATTTTTTGCTTCCAGAACTTGTCTCTCATTATTTTGTATCCCACCTGAAAACGATAAGGTTTCATTTGTTTTTGGCTAAAATTGGTAGATCGTTGAAAGACCATACTTTCAGCAAACCGCATGATGAAGAAAGCACAATCCAACCTGAAGCAAGCATTATGAGTCAGTGTTGTTAGCATATAAATTCAAGATGTGACAGAATATTCTATATTTACCTACAAGATGTGACAGAATAGATCATTTGACACACAACAGGGCAGCAACTGGCACACAACAGTGCATTATCAGTTATTATATCTGACCGTATCACTTGGCACACAACAGTGCAGCAACTGGATTTGAATAAACATCACCCAATTGTTTTGTTTTTGTTGACAATATATTATATAGAATAACAACATCTACATAATCATAACAACATCCACATAATGAGATTTTTCCATACAAATGGAGGTCAATCGACAGCAATGGATTTTTACATCACCAATACAGCATTCAGATTATCTCAAGTTTTACAAAACATGTCCCTCAGAATATTAACTGTCAGCTCAAATCTGATTCTACTCATGTCTCCTTGTTTGAAATCCATCTTCACATCGAACTAGTTGTTAATGTTGTGACTTATAGAAGTATTTCAATATTATGATACATTTTACCTTGTGTCCAATCAATATAAGCAGAATATATCAGAATTGAAGTCGTATCATTTGTAAACCCAAAATAATGTTATTTCAGGAACTTAAAGTCCTGAAGTCCTATGTTTTCTGAATATCTGTTGTTTAACCCCCTCTGATTTTTGCTTTGTTGAATCATTGTTGTGTGCCAACTGATACTGTATCAACACAGTTTTAGATAATAATTAGGACTATGTTTGGAGACGAAAAATAGCATATCCT